>SJYW01016752.1:331167-353403 GCA_006410735.1 Raphicerus campestris | reverse complement strand
GGTAGTTTGAGCATTCTTTGACATTGCCTTTCTTTGAGATTGGAATGAAAACTGACCTTTTCCAGTCCTGTGGCTGCTGAGTTTTCCAAATTTGCTGGCATATTGAATGCAGCAGTTTCACAGCATCATCTTTCAGGATTTGAAATAGCTCAACTGGAATTCCATCACCTCTACTAGCTTTGTTCGTAGTGATGCTTCCTAAGGCCCACTTGACTTCACATTCCAGGATGTCTGGCTCTAGGTGAGTGATCACACCATCATGATTATCTGGGTCGTGAAGATCTTTTTTGTACAGTTCTTCTGTGTATTCTTGCCACCTCTTCTTTATATCTTCTGCTTCTGTTAGGTCCATACCATTTCTGTTATGTTAGGTCCATAACATTAACATTAGTAGATTAATTAATACAGGCACTAATTCGTATAGAGTTAATCCTACCTCTGACTTAGCATCATTGGTTTGACCTTAGACCAGTTCTCTTCACTGCTTCTCAGTCATCTCTAAAGCTAAGCAGTCTCAGGTCCCTTCTAGCTTTGACAGAAAATGATTAGTTTAATTAAGTTTGATTCAGTTTAACTCGTCAGATTTTGAATGTGTATGTACAAAGTGTCAGAAAATGACTGGTATATGTCCCCTGTTCTCTGAGAGTCAAAAGAGTACTTTATTTATTTAATCTTCTTGTTGTCAGCTTGATTCTGTAGAGATTCAGAATAGGCCTCCCCAGGAGGTGCCTCTTCGGCATGTGGACTCTTTTGAACTAACAGCAACTGTGAGCCCATGGGCTNCGTCAGATTTTGAATGTGTATGTACAAAGTGTCAGAAACTGACTGGTATATGTCCCCTGTTCTCTGAGAGTCAAAAGAGTACTTTATTTATTTAATCTTCTTGTTTTCAGCTTGATTCTTTAGAGTTTCAGAATAGGCCTCCCCAGGAGGTGCCTCTTCGGCATGTGGACTCTTTTGAACTAACAGCAACTGTGAGCCCATGGGCTTGAAACTACTGCTCCTCCTTCAACTTCCTGGAAGAATTCAAATTGGGAATTTTTCTCAGATTAAAAAAATAGTTATTACCATAATTCTTAAGATAAATTTCATCTACATGCCCCCCTGTATGGCAGGGCATACGTCCAACTTCCTGTCATCTGTTCTTGTCATCCTGCGAATGACCTTCCTGACCTTGGCAGCCCCAGGCTCATCCCTTTCCTGAGCTCAGGATGACGTTTGTGGCCCATTTCATCTTTCTGTCTCTGTATCTCTCATGTGTGTGGGAGTCTTGAACGTATGGCTTCTGAGGGAGAGGGAGAGGGTGGGATGATTTGGGAGAATGGCAGTGAAACATATATACTATCATATAAGAAATGAAGCGCCAGTCTATGTTCAATACAGGGTACAGGATGCTTGGGGCTGGTGTACGGGATGATCCGGGGAGATGGTGTGGGGTGGGAGGTGGGAGCGGACTTCAGCATTGGGAGATCGGGTACACTTGTGGCTGATTCATGTCAATGTAAGGCAAAACCAATACAGTATTGTAAAATAGAATAAAGTATTAAATTAAAAAAAATAAATTCAAGGTTCTTCTGTTGATCTCTTTCATGTCAATTTGAGTATTAGACCAACTGAAGGGAAAAGGAAACTTTTCTTGATCCACTAGTGATAAGCTCAGTTTGTAAAGAGAAGATCGTGTCAAGGAAGAGGACCTGAAATAGCATAGATATTCTGAAGCGCTCACACTTTGAGAAATGACTAGAACACGATACAGTACCAACTAAATCCAGAGTTTTACACCGCATCACCGACGGAAACAAAATTCTGGAGTCCTGGAAAGACACATTGGAGTAAAAGTCGGACCAGGGTGAGCAAGAGGAACCTGGATGTTTGCCTTTATTNAGTTTGTAAAGAGAAGATTGTGTCAAGGAAGAGGACCTGAAATAGCATAGATATTCTGAAGCGCTCACACTTCGAGAAATGACTAGAACACGATACAGTACCAACTAAATCCAGAGTTTTACACCGCATCACCGACAGAAACAATATTCTGGAGTCCTGGAAAGACACATTGGAGTAAAAGTCGGACCAGGGTGAGCAAGAGGAACCTGGATGTTTGCCTTTATTGTCAGAAGTTCATGTATACAGTCACACTGTCGATTATTCCTCAATAAAGTTGGGGGAGAAAATGTGTTTGGGTACTAATCCACTTGAAACAGCTTCTCAATAATGGCCGGTGGCTGCCTCTTTGAGAATCAGAGAACTTTTTAAACTCCCAACAACCAGGTCACACCCTGAACCAGGAAATCAGAATCTCTGGGGGATGTGATCCAGGCATCAGTAACAAGTTAGTTCTTCTCAGGATTCAAATACATGGCCAAGCTTGAGGACACCTGGGTTAAAGAGATTTATGCCTTAGAGAAAAACGAATATCATATAATATTTCTTATATGTTGGCTCTAGAAAAATGGTGCAGATGAACTTATTTGCAAGGCAGAAATAGAGATACAGATGTAGAGAACAAACTTATGGATTCCAAGGAAGGGAGAGAGTGGGCTGAACCGGGAGACTGGGGTTGATGTATGTACACATGTGGATATTACATGTGGACAGGAGAACCTACCGTGTAGCAGTAGGAGACTCTACTCAGTGCTCTGTGGTGATCCGAATGGAAGGAAATCTAGAAAAGAAAAGATACATGCAAACATATAACTGTTTCATCTTGCTGTGCAGCAGATACCATTGTAAATGAACTATACTTCAATAAAAATGTGAAGAAAACAGTAAATTTACAAAAAATATATGTAAGCCTCATCCTAATATTTCAACACACATTGTTCAGTTTCTCTCTCTGCTATTCTTATCATCTGAAGTGTGTATACCACATAATGGCTACGCTGCTTGTTTTTGAAATTTATATAAAATACCACATAACAGATTATTTGCTTGAAGTTGTAAAGGTAACCAAAGCTCTTCTTGTTTCCAGTGAAAGATGAAAGGAGAAAATATCTGGATCAAAACAAAAATAAAACAACAATACAAAGTAAATAATGCAGGTGGTATGACATTTCTTAAGAGTCTACATTTCTGACAGTAATACAAATTCTTATTTTTTGGCTTGTTTCACCATTTTTCCTACCAAACTCTTTAAGCCAGTGGTGTCTTTAGGTTAACTCTACAGGAAGGTGTCTCTGATTCCTTTCCATTTAGGCTGTGTCAAAGTACCTTCAATAAAGAGGATCTAAAGCTAAGAGCTGAAAACCTAATTAAAATAATAGCATGGTTGCAGATATTATATGTGGACAGATTTTAATGCCTTCATCTTTTTTTTTTCCTGATACAATTGATTCTAAGCATGTTAGATGTCTCTTTGCAGCATTATGCAGTTTTTATCAGAAAGAAAAGTTTCAAAAGGGGGAGCTAGTTAGCTAATTGATTACAGATTGTTACTGAAATTTTGCAGGAAGAAAAGACTTTCAGAGTGTTAAGGAAAACCCTAAGCAGGCAGGCTTCCTCAGTCTCATTTCTGCCCCTGCCTTCCCTATAAAGCAGGCTGATGGCTGAAGCTCTTCCACAAACCCAGCATGGTAGCTGACAAGCAAAAAGCAAACAGGCTCTTAAACTATGTGCCTCGCAGAAGTGGGGCTGTGAAAACTGAAAGAGCTGCCCATGCTTTCCAAGTCCCACGACTCAGAATAGCTGAGGCTACAAGCATGCAGGCAAGGTCTGAGGCTGTAGCCTTTGGACCTGGTTTAAGTAAAGTCATTAGTAATTTGACAATATCAATGGCGAATCCAGACTTCTTACCTCTCCCTGAGGTGCATCTTGGGTCTCCTAATGTGAGCTAACTCAGAAGATGCATTCCTGAGCTCGCAGCCGCTAGACTCATTTGTGCAAAGAGGAAAGTGTGGCCAAGTGATTTTATTACTTTTTCTTTTCTCCATTCATTTCCCTCTCCCAAACCATTCCTTAAACCACCTTACAGACTCACTTCCTCCCTCTTCTGACTATAATTTTGGGAGGAGGAAACCAAGATCTGACAGAGTTGCTTTTGTGGTTTTTCTCTTCATTTTGTCATTTTCTCACTTGTTTAGAAAATAAATTTCCACCCACACTGACACCTGTGCAAGGGGCCCCACCCTGAGACTCAGCAGGAGGCCAGAGCCAGCCTCTGAGCAAACATCCCTGAGAGGGACAAACAGCCTGAATGTGTGAGAGTGTGTGTCAGTGAGAGAGTGTGCGGGACAGAGTGACATATGGGTGGTGTAGACTCATAACTTGTGTTCAGACATCTAGATCAAGATGCGTGCTCAGCTGCTGAGTCACATCTGACTCTTTGCCACCCCAGGGACTGTAGCCGCCAGGCTTCTCTGCCCAAGGAATTTTTCAGGCAAGGATACTGGAAAGGGTTGCCATTTCCTCCTCCAGGGGATCTTCTGAACCCAGGGATCAAATCTCCTGCATTGGCAGGAGGATTCCTTACCACTATGCCACCTGGGGAGCCCCTAGATCAAGATAGATGCCCCCAATATATTCAATATGTATCAACAGGAACCACACTATGAACTGTGGGAGATATGCTCACATTTATGTGTATAAATGCATATAGTTCCTTGTGGACTACCAGAGAGTTTACATAGTTTTATTTGACCTCAAGAAGAGAATAAAATAAAGCATATATTTTGCTTCCCATGGACCCTCTTCTACTAGCCTGCTTTCCAGCTAAGCTGGTAAAATGGGGCATGATGGTTTATGTTTGTATCCTGGCTTGGCAGAGTCAAAAGCTGAGATGTAGAGTTTGAATGAGTCAAATCTGCAGCCAGGCTGTACCACTTCCTAACCATGGTGCCCTTGGGCACACTCCTTGACCTCTCCATGGCTCAGTTTCCTCCTCTCTGAAACAAGGGGAAAATCTGTCAATTGGAGATGTTTGTGTACATTGAGGTACTCTGTGTAAATGGTAGCTATTACTATGTGCTTGTGAGTGTGCCCTGTGTAATAAAACATAGTATTCGTTAAACACTTGCAAGAACCCATCATCTTGGGCTTTCTAAGTCACCTGGACTGCCCTTTGCACTTCTCCAAGTCCTTTTCTAACACTGTTACACCGAGGAGTGGCTTAACGCAGGCAGGTTGCACAGGGTAAGGAAGAACACATGGTCACGGCCATGAACACTGAGCAGCTCTGACTCTCGGGTTCTCACCCAAGATTCACTGCAAAATATGAATGAGCACCTTTTATAAGTCAGAAGCTAGAGAATGGTGTGCTTGTGGGTGAGAAATGAGGAGAAAGGTAGTGAAGGCAAGCTGAGCTCCAAGCTCAGGAGCACACACACGGTGGTTTGGAGGGAGTGGGAGGAGCCTGTTACCTGGCGCCTGTTACCTGGCTGAGTTGCTGTCATCGTGTGTTCAGACTCGGACCAGACTCACCACAGCTCTCGACACAGATTTAAAATCAAAGAGACCTAAGATAAAGCACTTACTGAGCCCGATTTTTTATAAAATAACAATCAACTTCAGCATGTTTTCTAAAGGAAGTGATAAAAATTAAATTGAGGAGATAAACCATCTACCACCGTGCCTGCCACAACTTGAAGCTCAGTAATTGTTAGTTTCCTTCGCACCCTCCATTCTTCTTACCCACTTCCTTCTCTGTTTCCCTCTCCTCTATCTTCTTGTATCCCCTGGACAATCTTAAGTCAAAGACCTGGAGGAATAACCCTAATTTTGCTTCCTGTGCTGAGTCTGAGTATTCCATCTGTCACAGGGGAAGTGGCTGGGTCATTTAAGCTCATGAAGAATGTGTGTGGATGTGTGTAATATGTGTTTGTGCACACGCACATGCATGCATGTGGTGGTGGTGGGGTGCAGTTTATGGACTTTATCACGCACCATCCAGGTTGCCGTAGTGCTAGCTGTCCCTGGGGATGGGTAGGTTTGCAAACAGCCTTTTAGAGGTCACCTTGGCTACGGAGAGCTGGCCCAAGGTCATGCCTACTCTGTGGAGGTCTACATGCATGACTGGTCCGCAGGAGTTGGGGATGGGGACAAATGATAACCTCTAGCCACCTCAGGCCAACTCAGAGGCTCTTCCATAGGCCCACAGTAGTGTGCAAGCTTTCCACTAAATTTGCTGAGGCCGTCTTGAGCATCCTTGAAGCTGGGTTCTCGTTCTGCCTTCTGCTGCATCCTTCCTCTCCCTTCTGCAGTTGTGGATATCAAGACATTCCTCAATAAGCTCCCTTCATGCTAAACTGTCATCTTAGAGTTTGGTTCCCTAGAACCTAGCCTGCAACAGGGCATCACAGGGACTCAGCCCCTCTGGACCTACTAATTCTTAAGATTGCATCTTTATAATGAGAGAAATGTATACAGAGACTGAGAGCCTAGCTGGAGAATTCTGAATGCATTCTGCAGAGATGAACGGCTACACAAAGAATTTCTTCCTGGTGCACTATGAGGCTGCGAGAGAACTTTGAAGCTGTCCTATGGGGTGACTGTCACAGGTGTCTGGGAGAATGATGAGCTTTGGTGAAAGACTCATTCCTGCCAGTGATGACTGACCCAAGACAGATGATGGCGATGATATCTGGAGGACAAGGATGCGAAGATGAGCATGATGAAAGTGAGGGTGAAACTCCACTCTTATCTTTATAAACAAGAGTAGGTCGAAGTCCATGTTGAAGATGGACTTTAAAAATGAGTAGTCACCTACTCATTGGCTGAGTAGCTGAGCAGGCACCTGGGTAGTGTCTCTATCACGACTGTGAAAGTGAGGTCCTGGGAGACTGGGTTCTATGCTTAAAATTAAAAAGCTATGCAACTTTATTCTTTGTCTGGTAGAGACATGGAGCTATAGGGGTACAATGGTTCTTCAGGTTTCTGATTGCAGCCTAATTTGCAAAATGAAGATAATCGTTGCATTTTTCAAACTCTTTCCATACCAGTCAGTGTAATATGTGAGGCAGTACTGATCACAGTCTAAGTAGGAAGTAGATGATGGTGTCCTCATTGTACAGATGAGAAGACTGAGGCTTAGGGAAATTGTGCGACTCATCTGAAGGCCCATAGTGAGAAAATAGTGGCATTGTGACATCCGACCTGTCTCTTTGGGTCATACTGTCTTAACTTTCATGGTCCAACAGCTCAATCATAAGAGCGCCAACTACACAGGGTGCTGCTGANTGAAGGCCCATAGTGAGAAAATAATGGCATTGTGACATCCGACCTGTCTCTTTGGGTCATACTGTCTTAACTTTCATGGTCCAACAGCTCAATCATAAGAGCGCCAACTACACAGGGTGCTGCTGAAGACTGGAGAGAAGATATGTGAGAGAAGATATGTGTGCCAGCAGGGCTTGGCACAAAGAAAGTGCCCAGAAAAGGATAGGTATTGGCTTTTGTTTTGGAGGAAACTTCATTAGAGAATACCATTTAGCCAATTTGAATGGCCTGGCTTATAGTATGATTTTGAAAAATGGGTGATGCCCTAGTGGCTTAAATATAGCAAACTGTAAATTGGGAGAGAGAGACAAAACTCTTGGGGTCTGCAAAGTGGAATTGTGTGAAGTCTAAATCATGGCAGAACCACAGGTTGCTCCCATTTCAACGTGAACAAGAGGGGCTCATGTGTGAGTGTATTTCCTTCCAGAGGGAAGAGGCATCTAGCTGTCCCCAGAGCTGAGCCCTCACTGGTCACAAACCAGGAAGGCAAGAAGATGCTGCTGAATTAGAAGCACACGTTACATCACTCCATGGCCCTGCCAGGGATACAGACTCAAGATGTATAAATATACCCAGGTATCCTCTTCAATATCTATCCAATGAACTGAAATGAAATTAAGAAAGGAGTGATCATCACATGTTAAATTTACTCCAAAATACACACTTTATCCCTGGAGAAGGAAAAGGCAGCCCACTCCGGTATTCTTGCCTGGAATATCCCAGGGGCAGAGGAGCCTGGTGGACTACAGTCCATGAGGTCACAAAGAGTCAGACATGACTGAGCCACTGAACAACAACAGCAAAAGGCAAACTTGCCAGAATGGAGTGAGGAGCGATGCACAATCTCCTTCTGCAGAGACCAGGTGAAGACAGGCATGCAGGAGGCTTCGGAGAGCTTCCTTCCTACTCAGAACCTGCAGGGGAAGAGCAAGTACTGATGGTGACGCCGTGTGGACTCAGCTGCTGGGACCACTGTGCAGAGTCATGTTCATGGGGTCGGTTAAACATATTTGAAGGAGAGAAGAACAGCAATCAGCTTCTTCTTAGGGAGAACCTGGAAAGAAGCCGTTCCCACCTGGGTGTTCTATGAAGCTATATGGTGACTGAATTTTGTATCTCTGATAATGGACTTCAGCTTTGCACCCAGATGGAAGGAAACAGGCTCCCGTTAGATGGTTATGCCACTTGCGTCCTAAATATTCCTCATGACTTGAAAGCAACTAGAGCCTCCTCTGTGCCCTTGTACTTGGGAGTTGAGTCACAGCCACTACGGGGCAGAGTTTTAACTCTCCCACTTCCTGCTGGTCTCTGTGCTCAGGGTCAGGCTGTGGCTTACCCAGAAGCATGTCTGCCTCCTGCTTTCCCTTCATCTGCTGATTTTGTTGGCTCTGTTTGTGATGTAAGGAAGAAAGGATGGCTTTTTGAAATGATGCTTCTTTAGGAGACATGCATGGTGTTTGACAACAGGGATAAAGGATCTGATGATAAACAAGTTAAATCAGCTGTAGACATCTGTTTCTTGGTTCTTTTATGATTTTCTTCTTTATTTTTTGCATATAAAGCTCCAACTTTGTTAATGATGAAACACAGTATACTTAAGGGGAATAAGTGCCTTCTGTGTGCCAGCCATGGGATTAGTCTCCCATTAACCATCAGCTGGATGGATTGTCTCTCCTCAAGTAAACTACAAGGTAGGAAGTTGCTGTGTTAGCTGTGATACAGTGCAAAAGTGCTGTTAAAGAGGTTATGAACCTGGGACAATTTTAACACATAAGATGGAGGGATTTGTTCTGTGTGTGCAAGTCAGGGAAGGAGCACAAGCAGGAGTATATTGAGTTAAGTTCCCAGGGATGAAAAGTTGCCTCTTTTCAAATGATAACTTGTGTGTCTATGGACAGTCTGACCATGACAGGGTGATTCAGCACGATGTGTGCATAGATGGGAGAAGGCACACGGAGATGAAGCTGTCGAATGATAACTTGTGAATCTGTGCACAAACAGTGTGGCCATGAAAGGGTGATTCAGCATGATGTGTGTACGGAAGATGCGAGAAGACACAGAGAGACGCAGCTGAGAAGGTGCCGGATTACAGACCACGGAGCATCTTGAGTACCATTTGAAAGGATGTGGGCATCATTTGTAGATAAAGGAGAGCTAGTTAAAGGTTTTAATGGAGACGCTTGTGATCCCACTGCTGATAAAGTAAACAGCAAACGTATCATATGAGCACCAGAGGTGTTTTCTTCAATTTAAACTCATCTTTTAAAAAAGTCAACTNAGGAAGTTGCTGTGTTAGCTGTGATACAGTGCAAAAGTGCTGTTAAAGACGTTATGAACCTGGGACAATTTTAACACATAAGATGGAGGGATTTGTTCTGTGTGTGCAAGTCAGGGAAGGAGCACAAGCAGGAGTATATTGAGTTAAGTTCCCAGGGATGAAAAGTTGCCTCTTTTCAAATGATAACTTGTGTGTCTATGGACAGTCTGACCATGACAGGGTGATTCAGCACGATGTGTGCATAGATGGGAGAAGGCACACGGAGATGAAGCTGTCGAATGATAACTTGTGAATCTGTGCACAAACAGTGTGGCCATGAAAGGGTGATTCAGCATGATGTGTGTACGGAAGATGCGAGAAGACACAGAGAGACGCAGCTGAGAAGGTGCCGGATTACAGACCACGGAGCATCTTGAGTACCATTTGAAAGGATGTGGGCATCATTTGTAGATAAAGGAGAGCTAGTTAAAGGTTTTAATGGAGACGCTTGTGATCCCACTGCTGATAAAGTAAACAGCAAACGTATCATATGAGCACCAGANCGACCCCATGGACTGCAGCCTTCCAGGCTCCTCCGTCCATGGGATTTTCCAGGCAAGAGTACTGGAGTGGGGTGCCATCGCCTTCTCCAAATCTACTCTAGGTTCCATTTAAAAAATAATGAGTTTCATATAGAGGGGACTCCCAAGTGACTCAGTGGTAAAGAATCCTCCTGCCACTGCAGGAGATTCAGGTTTGATCCCTGGGTTGGGGAAGATGTCCTCGAGGAGGAAATGGCAACCCACTCCAGTATTCTTGCCTGGGAAATCCCATGGACAGAGGAGTCTGGCAGGCTACAGTCCATGAGGTCACAAAGAATCAGACATGACTTGGCAACTAAACAACAACCACATATTAATGGATTAGTGGGCAAGTAAACNTGCCTGGGAAATCCCATGGACAGAGGAGTCTGGCAGGCTACAGTCCATGAGGTCACAAAGAATCAGACATGATTTGGCAACTAAACAACAGCCACATATTAATGGATTAGTGGGCAAGTAAACACCAATGTGAAGGGCAAAGTAGGACCTGAGTCCAAGGCTCTTTCTGATAAAAGGCATTGATTTTACATGTTGCCAAAAACTCTTGACTTAACACTTATTCCAGCAGCCCATAAACACTCCCCGTATCCCCAGAGAGTCCTAGACCTTCTGTCCTCTTTTCATGAAGATCACAGTGATTTCTTTGCCTTTCTGAGGGCTCCATTCAGTCTGATTTTTGTGAGAGAAGAATATAATGAATACGGAGTTAGATTTTAGAAGTGTCTCCCCTCCAAAACTTCTCCTAAAATCTTTAGCATTACTCTAAATCTTTAAATCTTCACTGTCCAATGTGCTAGCCAGTAGCCATATGTGATTACTGAGCGTTTGAACAGTGGCTAGTCCCAGACTTCCCAGGTGGGTCAGAGGTTAAGAATCCGGCTGACAATGCAGGGGACAGGGGTTCAAGCCCTGCTCCAGGAAGATTCCACGTGCTGCCGAGCAACTGAGTCTGTGTGCCACAGTTGACCCTGCACACCCTAGAGCCTGCGCTCTGCAACAGGAGAAGCCTGTGCTCGGCAACTAGAGGGTGGTCCCTGCTCCCCAAAGCTAGAGAAAGCCTGCACACGGCAACAAAGACCAGAGCAGCCCTAAATTAATTAATTAATTATTTTAAAAAGAATTGCGGTAGTACCAATTAAGATAGATATTCTATTAAGGTAAAATACGCACTGGGTTTTGAAGACTTTGTATGCAAAGANGTGCTCGGCAACTAGAGGGTGGTCCCTGCTTCCCAAAGCTAGAGAAAGCCTGCACACGGCAACAAAGACCAGAGCAGCCCTAAATTAATTAATTAATTATTAAAAAAAGAATTACGGTAGTACCAATTAAGATATTCTATTAAGGTAAAATACACACTGGGTTTTGAAGACTTTGTATGCAAAGAAGGGTATAAAGTATCTCATTAATAATTTATATATTGATTACATGCAAAATGACAGTGTTTCAGATATGTTGAGCTAAATAACATGTATCATTAAAATTAATCTCACCTCTTTCTTCCAAAATTTTTAAGTGACTACTAGCAAATGTTAAGTTTTCTTTGTGGCTCGCATTATATTTTGGTTGGGCAGCTGATTTAGATGCTCCAGTGCCAAATTTTGCAAACTCAGACATGTCTTTTTATGATACTAACAGTATTTCATTGATTATTTTCCCACATTTGAGTGCTAATTTAATTTGATATTTATCTTCCAATCAATGAATACATTTAAGAGGGTTGTATTTCTTTTCTTCTAAAATGGCGATATAAAGTCAATGGTGCATGTTAAAGTCATTAGTATATTGGGGTTGAGAAAATAGAAGATACAAATTGAGCTTTTACTTATTTTATAGCAAGTTCTTGCAAGAACTCTATCCCCTAAAATATTATATAACCTACAGAAATCATCTCTCCCTATAGCAATGCTATAAGGAACTTCAGTTTAAGAAATATCTATTGAGCATCTTCTACTAGCAAGATATTGTGCTCAGCATCATAAGGACTACAAGGATGAGTTGATCACATCCTCTGTCCNCCTACAGAAATCATCTCTCCCTATAGCAATGCTATAAGGAACTTCAGTTTAAGAAATATCTATTGAGCATCTTCTACTAGCAAGATATTGTGCTCAGCATCATAAGGACTACAAGGATGAGTTGACCACATCCTCTGTCCTCAAAGCACTTAATTTCATGAGAATGAATCTGAAAAGTGAGCAGCCGCCACAGTGTCAGGAGAAACAAAAAGCTGAGGAAACTGGGCCACTAAGGCATGCATATTGTGCCTTTGTGTAAATTACAAAAAGGCCCTCCCTCAAGGAAGATGAATTGCACAAAAATGTGTGCAACACACACACAAACACACACATCACGTGGATGAATTCCTAGAATACGCTCCTTCCTCAGAGCCTGGATTTCAGTTCCTACTTGTCCCCCTGTGAAGGAAGGGAAAGATGATATTCAGCTGGCTGTTAGGGGCGAGGGAGTGTGTGCAGTAGGGTTGGTTCAATAGGCAGAGATCGAAGAGGGGGAGCTTTCCTGAAAGAGGAAACAGAAAACAAAAGGAAATCATAATCTCCTTTTCTCTTACCAAATGACCCACTTTCAGGCAGCATGTCTAAGATGTTAAAGAAAGAATGAACTAGTGTAAACTTTGGTGACCAATGAAAACTTAAGTAGGACAATAGAAAAATCTGAATCCTGTAAACATCACATTGAACTCAGCAAAGAAACTGAAGACTAAGGTGAATTTCCTTTCTAAATGGTTTTTAGTTAATGTACAGTCATTACAATGATGCCTACTCCAAAAGCGAAAGTTGCTCAGTCGTGTCTGACACTTTGCAACCCCGTGGACTGTAGCCTGCCAGGCTCCTCTGGCCATGGAATTTTCCAGGCAAGAATTCTGGCGTGGGTTGCCATTCCCTTCTCTAGGGGATCTTCCTGACTCAGGGATTGAACCAGGATCTCCCGCACTGCAGGCAGATTCCCCAC
Source organism: Raphicerus campestris (assembly GCA_006410735.1). NCBI lineage: Eukaryota > Metazoa > Chordata > Mammalia > Artiodactyla > Bovidae > Raphicerus > Raphicerus campestris. The sequence continues at coordinate 340,368 of SJYW01016752.1, read as the reverse complement.
CATCTGAGCCACCAGGAAGAAGATGGTAAAATGGCCTCATTTATTAAAATCTGAATATCAATAGAAACCTTGCAAAAAAAAAATCAACAACTGGAAATATAATCCAACTCCTCCTTATAAATACTGTAAAATTCTCAAAAATCTTTCCCAGAGTCTCATCCTCCCCCATATCTCATCCTCATTAAGTCTTAAAGGCCTGATAGGGAACTATGTTGGTAAATGCAAGCACTCAGAAGTTGCTCTAATTCACCACCAAAAGCTACAGAGATTAAGAAAGGACTCATCACATCTGGCCTCCCCAGTCCCGGGTACCTGGTCCTGCACATCACGGCTGGAACATCCAGGAAGACAGGGGAGACGTCACAGGGGATGCTGGGCAGTGTGGGCTGAGCCACATTCACCAGGTGGATCTCCAGTTGAGAGCCATTGGCGGGATGAAGAAGACCCAGCTCCAAACCTGAACACAAGGCACAGGGGAGTCTCAGGCTGAACGGAGAGGTAATCCACAGTGGGTAATACAAAAGCATGCCACAGGGGGGCAGTGGGAGGCCCTGAGTCTACCTAAAACTCAAAGGCTCCTTATTTCCAAAGGCATTTCTGAGAGTTCTCATTTATGACTTTACTTTTTAAAAAATTCTCGTTTCAGGTCCATCCATCTAAATCCAGGAAAGAATTCTCCAACCCCGAAAGCTACTCTTTATCTTGGAGTAAGATGGAGACGCTGAGCCATGTGCATGTAGGATTATCAACAAAGAAGATAACCAAGGTCCTGGGGTCACATTGCCCAGTTCTATGCTACACGTGTATAATGTCATCAGGATTCCTTGAGTCCACTCCACAGCTCAGAATAAGGAAATGGACCCAAACATGGAATGGTGTGATGTGGCATTAGCAAGTGGGCACCTATTAATAGTAACAGAGAGGGTGTTCAGTAGGTCCCTCCCCCTTCAGGACCTCTTTTATATCTGTCCTTAGACAATAAGGACAGGATTCTTTAGATCAGTAAATAAGAAACTTGCATTTGGCAAGACCAAAACCTACCATCAAAAATGACTGTGATCCATGTCCCCCCTGCGAGGCTACCTTCTTCAGGTTCAATGTGGATATTCAGACAAGGCACTGTAAGTGAATAGGAGAGACACTGGCTTCAGTGTGCAAATTCAGTCCCCCAGCTTCGTTTTAGCATTCCTCAGAATAACCAGTAGGGCTTGATACAGCCCAGAACAACGCTCCTCCCACCCGCCGCCGAGTTTCTGTTTCAGAAGGTCTGGGTAAAGCCCAAGAGTTTGCATTTCTGACAAAGTGTCAATTGTGCTTTCAGTCTGGAAATCACACCTTCAAAACTCCCATTTTAGGAAAAGTTCTGATCCTAGACATCCAAAAACCCAATGTTCACCAAGACTATCTTGAATTTCCACTTCCCTCGGAAGAAGCCTCAAGGATACATTTGGTTCCTAATGGAATCTGAAATACATCTTCCCTCTTACTCACTCGAGAATCAGGTGGTCATGTTTTATGTGTGTGTGTGTGTGTGCTTAGTCGCTCAGTCATGTCCAACTCTGTGACCCCAGGGACGGTAGCCCACCAGGTTCCTCTACCCAGGGGATTTCCCAAGCAAGAATACTAGAGTGGGTTGCCATGCCCTCCTCTAGGGGATCTTCCTGACCCAAGCATTGAACCTGTGTCTCCTGTGTCTCCTGCACTGCAGGCGAATTCTTTATTCATCAGGTCATATTTACAGTTACCACTTATTTCTAATATTTCCATTTCCCAGAAACTTTTAGAAGCTGTCTCTATTTTAATCCTCCCACTCAGTACACCATCCTCTTTTGAATACATGATCAGAATGACTCCCCAAATACAAAATGCTCTAAATTTTTGCTTTGCCTGCTTAGAGAAGCAGTGAAGCATCAATCAGTGCTGGAATTTAAAAACAAACAAACAAACAAAAAAAACTACTATAGACTCGCACACTAGGCTGCCGGGAGCTGTCATGGGAGATCCCACCCATGACAGGGTCATGTGGAAGAGAACTGTTAAGCAAGGCTTCAGAGCTCAAGGGGCTCCCTAGGCTTTCTCGAGCATCTACCCCAAAACCAGAATCTGTCTGTTTTACTGTTTCATGACTTTCACCAACTCCTCTGATATGAACTGGGGGCTAACCCTGACCACATTTCTCTGGAGAAAATCAACTTAGGGCTATAGCTAATAAATCTCCTGGACATGAGAGGAATATTTCAAATCAAATCCCCTCTGTTAGCATTCTAGCTTGCTTGGCACATATATCCAGACACTTACAGCTATGCATACAATTATTTACAGCCTCCCAACTGTGAGAAGCATGCAAAGCCTAAAACATAGAGCCTTTGAAAGAGTTAAAAGTCATTAGAGTAGTGCTAGTGCTGGTGTAGGATTTCATTATTGGGCCAATGCTTGTTGCTAAGTTACCATATCTCTTATCCACTGTGCACCTGGGAATGTGTTAGTTAACATAGTGAGAATGCAAGAAAAACACGTGTAGCCTTGAATTTAACCATATCAGACTTTTGAGCTAATTGGTTCTTTCTTGTAACTTGCTACACCTTTGCTCTGTGAAAAACGTAACTCTGTTTGGCATTTTCTGAGGCTGACATAGATTAGAAATATAAAGAAAAAACACTTTGAGGGAAAATAAGTTTTTGGTTAAGCAGCTTTTATCAAAAGAGAGTCATACAATGTTCACAGGCCTCCAAGGCCAGAAGATTCTGAACACACCATTATTTGTGGGAAAGGTATGCAGAAAAAATCATGGTTTCGATAAGGGCAAAACTGCTGGAATGTTGGGCTGACTCTGTATGACCCTGCATCTTTCATTTCCCTCTATGTACAAAAAGGTATATAAGTACTGTTCAAAAATAAAGCTATGGATCTTGCTCATCAAAGCAGCTTGATCTCCTCGTCTCAAATCATTTTTCTCCTCTTACTCTCTCTTTCAGGCTAGTTCCCATCTGGAGTACAGAGATCCGCCGTGTCTACTTATTTGTCTGGGTTTCTAAGACCTGACCGGGAAGGACCCTGTACCTTCACTCCCTCGAGAGACCGGGAAGGCACCAGCGGCCTCAGGTAGACGGTGCAAGTCTCTTGTCTTGAGACTTTATTGATTTTCTGTATAAACCAAGGAACATCAGCCTCTTTTCTTCTCTCCTCTATTTTCTTATCTACAACATTCTTATCTGTCTCTCCCTCTCTAAATCAATCGCCGACGCTGTTTCTCCTTCGGGATTCCCTGGATCCTGCGGGGGCTGGACCCTGGCGCTAGGCTAAACTGGATTCTCCCATACAGACTGTAGGCTGAGTATGATGTTATCAATGCCTCATCTTTGAGGATGCTCCTGGATGGACATTCCTTGCCTGAGGTAAAGCCAGCAAAAATCAGCTCCCCAGTGAAGCCTACAAAACACTTTTCATTTTCTGTACCAGAAAAGTTAAAGGATCATCAAGGCCACGCCAACTTTGGTAAGCCCAGGGCATCCGTGTACACATACGCAGGTGGCTCAGTGTGCAAGAGTGATGATGTAACTGAGTAGGACCCCGTGGGGCCTTCCCAGGAGGTGGGGGACAGGGGCCATCGACAGGCTTTTCCCCATAGCCTCTGCCTTACCTCCTCTCTGCGGCATCAGGATAACAGTATTTGATTCACATTTCCTAAGTTGCTCTGCAAATATGAAAATCCCCCACCAAATGGAAGGTGTTAACTACTCGATGAGCCTGAACACAGAGCCCCAGGCCTTCGAGAGTCTGAGGACTGATAATGTTAACCTCTGTGACAGCATCCAGTTACCTCACCACCATCAGTCAGAATTGTGCGAGCTGACCCGATGACCCCCCGACTCGCACCTGACTTTTTTAATGGCTTTGCTGAAACCCTTCAGAGAACTCAGGTCTGTTTGTATGGTTTTTCCCCCGCCAGGGAATGAGCTATCATTCTCCTGGCACAGCCCTGCAATAAACATTTCTCCGCTCCAAACTCTGACGTTTCTGTTCGTCTGGCCTCACTCTAGGTTGTGAACGTGAACTTGCACTAACAGTAAAGGCACATTCACAAGAACACAATCATTGGTGGCGCTCTGGCCAGACCAGCTCACACGCACCCTCAAAGCTGTGTTAGAGGCATGCACACTCTGTTGCCTCAGTTGTGTCCGACTCTTTGCGACCCTATGGACTGCGGCCCAGGTTCCTCTATCCATGGGGTTTTCCAGGCAAGAATACTGGAGTGGGTTGCCATTTCCTTTTCCGGGGGATCTTCCTGACCCAGGGATTGAACCTGGGTCTCCCTACATCTCTTGCATTGGCAAGCATATTCTTTACCTCTAGCGCCACCTGGGAAGCCCCAAGAAGATACAGAGGATACCCGAATTCGCTGAGAAAAGTAGACACACAATTTCAAAGAAGAAAATTTCAGTTGGCCGTTCATTGCTAAGACAAGCTAAGCCTTCCTTTGGGAAGATAAAGTAATAAAATCTAAAAATAACTGCATCGTATGGCTCAAAAAGGAATTATAAAAAGAAGATTATACGTTATTATTAAAAGCTCTAGACTATAACAGCAACTTCCACTGGCTGTTAGAAATTAAAGTATATATTTATAACTGTTTAATGTACAACCTCAACCAATAAACAGAAAAAAGTTATTAAGGAGAGAAAATTCAGTCTTAGAGCAGACACTAATAGGTCATCCCCAATAATATTTCAGTTCATTTCAGTCACTTAGTCATGTCCGACTCTTTGTGGCCCCATGGACTGCAGCATGCCAGGCTTCTGAGATCCATCACCAACTCCCGGAGCTTGCTCAAACTCATGTCCATTGAGTCAGTGATGCCATCCAACCGTCTCATCTTCTGTTGTCCCCTTCTCCTCCTGCCTTCAACCTTTCCCAATAATATTTAAGTACCAATAAACTAGTTCTCAAGGTAACCTGTTGTGGTCTCCCTAAAATTCTTCAAAACACATTCACTCACCTGCCAAAAGTAGTATTTTGATACTTGTCAGAGAGATCAGCCAGCCAGTCATCTTGTCCACTGAAATCGATCCTTTCAAAATTGCTCAGACATTAAACACATCTTCAATTTTGACTGGAGCAGCATAGCTTTATAAAAACAAACTGAAAAAAAAAGACTCATTTTTGCTTACATACGATTGCTTTGCTGTGTTAAAACTTGGAAAATTAAGTTAAAACTTGGAAAATTAAGGATCTTCTGAGAGACCCACCATCATCCCAACTTGCAAAAAAAGGACAATCTAAGAATCTTACATAAAATCATCACTATTCTACCCCCCTCCTTGTCTCATTCACTTATTTTATGCATACGTTAAGTTAGGTAAGTAATAGTAACCTCTTGCACTAATTCATTATTAAACAAACACTTACATTTTAAAAGTAAGTAAATTCCAAAGTCAAAATACTAGCTAATGGTGATGGGGGGTAGGGGGTTGTTTTATTTTGTTTTCTGGGAGTCTCAGTCCTCCAGGAAGCAATCAACACGCAAAAAAAAAGAGTAAAGAGCTTAACAAAATGAATCTTAAACATGGTAACAGGTTGAAAAACTGATGCTAATGGAAATTTGGAGGACATTATCTTACCCTGGTGGCTCAGCCATAAAGAATCTGCCTGCAATGCAGGAGACCAGGGTTCGATCCCTGGTTGGGGAAGATCCCCTGGAGGAGGGCATGGCAACCCACTCTAGTACTCTTGCCTGGAGAATCCCATGGACAGAGGATTTTGGCAGGCTACAGTCCATAGGGTCACGCAGAGTCAGACACGATTGAAGTAACTAAGCAGCAGCAGCAGCAGCAGCTTACCCTCACAGCAGAGGAAACAGGGAGGGGAAACAGGAAGAAAAAGCTGGACCCTCCAGACGACCTCCCAGGTCCCTCTGCCTCAATCCGCAACGCCTGGACCATCTTCCTTAAATGCCACCTTCACTGTGGCATCGTCCTGTTTAATGCTTTCAATTCAGAGCAAAACCTCTATCACGCCAAACAGAGGGTAAGAACACGTGAGAGGATTCTTATTAAGAATACCCGAGGTGATACACACCTAAAGAAATTAACACAGGGCCTGGTACAAAGAAGACACTCACAAAGGTCAGTTTTCCTTTCAAAGGCTCTCTGCTTCCCACAGAGAGCCTTGACTCCGCAGTTTCACCAGGACCCTGCCCCTCACCATTCCAACTTCCCCTTCACTGCACCCAGCAAGCTCCCCACATGGCAGCCTCTGCCTTGGATCCTGCTGGTCCCCCAACCAGAGTCCCCCAACTTTCTTGTGCCCTAAAGAACTCCTGGCCTCCTTCAGAGCCCAATTCAGGAGCTGCCTCTCCATGGAATCTGTCCCCCATGTAGATTCATAAATTAACTGGCCCCCGAACTTCCCTGGTGATCCAGTGGCTAAAACTCCACACTCCCAATGCAGGGGGCCCAGGTTCGACCCCTAGTCAGGGAACTAGATCCCACATGCTGCAACTAAGACCCAGAGCAGCCAAATAAGTAAAGGTTTAAGAAAAAATTAACTGGCCTCCAAATAGGGAGGGCAAGGAGACACCTTGCTACTGCTGCTGCTAAGTCGCTTCAGTCGTGTCCGACTTTGTGCGACCCCATCGACGGCAGCCCACCAGGCTCCCCCGTCCCTGAGATTCTTCAGGCAAGAACACTGGAGTGGGTTGCCATTTCCTTCTCCAGTGCATGAAAGTGAAAAGTGAGAGTGAAGTCTCTCGGTCATGTCCGACTCTTAGCAAACCCATGGACTGCAGCCTACCAGACTCCTCCGTCCGTGGGATTTTCCACCTTAGAAGGAGGCAAACACTCCAGATTGGCAGGTGCCGGGTTTCATAAGCAGGAAAACTTACATACGAGGCTTGTCTTGGGTGCTAGCAAGATGAATAGATCTCCACCCATCACAATCTTAAAAGTTTATACAGAGGCTTGAACAGCGTTCAGTCACGTGTTCAATCCCAACAATCTCAATGCCACATGGCTCTCTCAAAACTGCATCTTTGAAAACAGCTCCTGTTGTGGAACCTTTGGTCAAAGTGTACATTTCAAGTACCCGGGGGTAGAGTGGGAGGAGGCCTGCTCCTAGGTGGGCTGGTGGTCACACCCTGTCCATGACCTAGAGGAGGTAGACCAGCATCCGCCCCTGTATCAGGTGAAGCAAGACTCCACATGGTAACATTATATCCTCAATGTAACAAACCCCTTTCATTGATATTGGGGGGGAGGGGTTAAGAAAACACTGAAGCCAGAAAAAATAGTTTTACCATTACAAAATAAATAAATAAATGCCCGGAAAAAGAGTATCTACAAAAAGCTTAAGAATAAACATATCTTTTAGGTATGTCCGAATTAAGACAGTGCGATGGATAATCTCCTGTAGTTCATTCCACTCCACAAACATTGATCGTACACCTAATATACACTGGTCACAGCGCTTTCTGTTGCCGTTTAGTGACTAAGTCGTGTCCAGCTCTTTTGCAAGCCCATGGACTGTAGCCTTCCAGGCTCCTTTGTCCGTGGGATCTCCCAGGCAAGAATACTGGAGTGGGTTGCCATTTCCTTCTCCAGGGGATCTTCCCAACCTAGAGATAGAACCCACAGTTCTTGCCATGTCTCCTGTATTAGAAGCAGATTCTGTACCACTGGAGCTGGGAAAACAGAGATGAATTATCTTTGTACCTGCCCTCAAGTACCCAGCAGTTGGGATAGGGCAGAAGCTACTCTCATTTACAAGAGGAGTTCTAAAGTTTTCAAGTAGATTAAGCAGGTGTTTCTTTAACTTGTAAAATTTTCTATATTTTACACCTATTTGAAATAGTATTCATTTTCAAACATTTAATTTTCAAAAATACATCTACTGCCTAGAGAAAAGTACCCAGGAGTTACTTATAGTCCAAAAGCACCGGATTTGATTTTCTTGTCACACCCAGCAGAATATGTTAGGCACAGGAGAGTCGATTTTCAATCTTACTGGGATTTTACATTTTATTTTGGGGCCTACTCCCAAATTTAGAACATCAGAAGTAAATAGTCACATATTGGTTTTCTTAAAACCCTGTGTTGGGGGAGGGGGAGAGGAAATGAGTAATTGGAATTGACACATATATACTATCAATAAATACTATGTATAAAACAGATAACTAATGAGAACATACTCCGAAGCACAGGAAACTCTAGTCAAAGCACTGTGGTGACCTGAATGGGAAGGAAGTCCAAAAGGGGGATCCATGTCCCTGTACAGCTAATTTCTTTTGCTGTACAGTAGCAACTAATACAACATTGTAAGTTAACTATACGCCAATAACAACTAATTTTTTAAAAACCTCTATGTTCAGACCTACATCTTCCCTCTAAAATAGAGCAATCAAATCAATAACAAATGTATTTTCTCTTAAAATGATTATCCACTAATTCTTCCTAAGAACAAACTCGGCCTCCATTTAAATACTTTAACCAGAATATTTTCAACCAGAGGACAGCTGTGTGCATCGGGTCAGGTCTCTCTCCTCTGTCGCTCTCTCCCCACTCTGCCCTCATTCTTCCTCCTCCTCTCTTTCCCCTTCCCAGCCCGGCTCTCTTTGGGGCTTTGAAAGACAAACAGAGCGGTTGCTGCATCGTATCCCCCAGTTCCTTTGTTTAACACATTAGCAAAAAGGCAACATTTAGGAAACACAGAGCAGAGACCTTTCTGAGCCCAACAGTACCTTTTGCTGTTTCTCTCTCCTTTGGACTCAAGGGAGGGGTCCTTTCCTTTCAGAATGACCTTGTTCCTTTCAGAATGACCTTGTCCCTCTTAAGAACGGACGGCCGATGGCAGTGTTACCTGGAGAACATGAGAGCCCGCCTGCAGCGGCACAGGTAACTTACTTGCATCAGGTTGTAACTCACCTAACTCGTTTGTGTCCCAGCCAAGCCTGTGCTAAAGAAAAGAAAAAATTCAGAGCTGACCATGAGGCAAGTTTAATGATTAACACAAGCTACTGAGGCTTTTTTCCCCAAGATCTTTTATTAATGATCAAAGAAAGTCTTACATTTTTTTCCACTTACATGTACCCTAGACAAGATGTTTAGATGAAAGTTCACCCAGTGAGACAGACAGGTATTCAATGATGGAAAGAATTTGCCAGTAAGTCAGTGATCGAACAAAGGCCCAGGAGAAAGGGCCACCAAAGGG
>SJYW01016752.1:299117-313412 GCA_006410735.1 Raphicerus campestris | reverse complement strand
GTCTCCTGCATTGGTTGGTACATTCTTTACCAGGGAAGCCCTAAAATATAGGGCTAGAAGTCATCAAAATGGGTGAGAGTACCACTGTAAATGTGACCTCTTGAGTGTGGTGAAGCCTGAAAACATTTGGGTTATCCATGTCTTTCTCAAACTATAGGACTGACCAAAAATTTCTTTTGAATTTTTTTATACAATAAGGATATTAGGAAAATCCAAAAGAACTTTTTGGCCATCCCCCAATAGATGCCTCATTTCTTAAAGAAAGAAATTGATATTTTCCGTCTGTACCTTCAAATCATTTTGCACTGTACCTTACATACTGTAGACACACAATCAAATGAAAAGAAATGCCTGTGAATTCATTTGAGAAAAAACACTCTGCAGTAGATGAAGGCCACCAAAGTCAAAAGCAAGTTTTAAATGGAAACCAAGAATGCTCAATGCATTTATTTCTATTTTTTTCTTTTCTTTTTTTTTTTTTGCTTTCTCTTTATTAAACTTGTTTTATCATATCCTCTTCAACTCATAGGCATGTTTCTGATAGAAAACGAACCTGGAGCACAGCACTAACATGGCCCTTTCATCTAAGTAAGATTTTCACTTGTAAGTAGGGCTCTGGAGTATATACCATTTGTGTGACTAGCCCTGGAACTATGGCACACCTACACCCTTCACATTTCCTGTGTGATCAGACTCTTCCCCAGGTGAGGTGAGACAGGTAAATTCCCCTTTCACCTGCCTAAGATTGACCCAACTCAAGTTACTCAAGTCCTTCCTTTTCCTTGTCTCTCTGCTGCTGCTGCTGCTGCTACTAAATCACTTCAGTCATGTCCAACTCTGTGCAGCCCCATAGATAGCAGCCCACCAGGCTCCCCGTCCCTGGGATTCTCCAAGCAAGGTTACTGGAGTGGGTTGCCATTTCCTTCTCCAAGGCATGAAAGTGAAAAGTGAAAGTGAAGTCACTCAGTTGAGTCCAACTCTTCGAGACCCCATGGACTGCAGCCTACCAGGCTCCTCCGTCCATGAGATTTTCCAGGCAAGAGTACTGGAGTGGGGTGCCATTTCCTTTTCCACCTTGTCTCCCTACATGCATGCTAAGTCTTCAGTCGTGTCCAACTCTTGCAACCCTATGAACTGTAGCCCACCAGGCTCCTCTGTCCATGGCATTCTCCAGGCATGAAGACTGGAGTGGGTTGCCATGCCTCCTCCAGGGGATCTTCCCATCCAGGGATCAAACCCAAATCTCATTATGTCTCCTGCATTAGCAGGCAGGATCTTTTACCACTACCAACACCTGGGAAGCCCACAAGTCTCCCTAGCCTCCCTTTTTCATAAAGAAACAAAGCTAAGGGAATTATATTCTCTCTGGTTCAATATCATACCCCTGATTACATTTGGAGCCAAAGGATAATGAATATATAAACTCATATTTGGAAAAGAAATGAATTTGTTCCACTAGAGGAGTTAAGTTCATGATCAAATATTTGTTTCTTAGTTTCTTTAGACAAAGTTTCTCACTAAAGTAAAATTATTTAAAAGTAATCCATCATTATTGCCCCTGTCTGAGGTCAGTTTTGCTGATTAACTTATTTTGATAATAATGACCCCCCACTTACCTGAAATCAAAACTGTCGTGCCCTCTATCATCCTGATGAGAGTCCTAAAAACCAACAAGGATGCCCTGGGTGTTACAGGTGAAAATAACTCATCATGTCCATGTATTTGGGAGTTAACATTGAATTACAGGCAGTTTCATCATTCAAATGAGCAGAGCTAATGTGCTACTCCAGCATCATATAGTCTGGGAATCTATGGGCTATATGCCTCAATCATCCTGAGGGCATCATTGGATCACAACACTCAGCATAGCCAGATTCATACCAGTGACACAGGGTGATCAGTAAGTGGTGAGATCAAGCTCATATCTAATCTGGGGCATGACCAACTATCTCAGTTTGCCTATAACCAGAAGCTTTCCAAGGTAAGCTCATGGCGCTTTCAGTGTTAAACAGGGAGAGTCCTAGGAAAACCACCAGGATGACTCATCACCCCTATGCTTTAGACAGCTCCTAGTCCAGAAATAGTCAATAATTTTCTAAAATGCTTTGGCACNGGTAAGCTCATGGCGCTTTCAGTGTTAAACAGGGAGAGTCCTAGGAAAACCACCAGGATGACTCATCACCCCTATGCTTTAGACAGCTCCTAGTCCAGAAATAGTCAATAATTTTCTAAAATGCTTTGGCACTCAAGGTGGACAGATTTTATTTAGCTGCTTATAAAATCCACTTACATGTCAAGTAATTCAGTTCCTGCCATGTCAGATAAAATAGGTGTTGTGATATCCAGTGTTTTCCAGACCACAGAAGCATATTTTTCTTTGAAGTTAGAGCATTTGTGGAAAATATGGGAAAACAGTATATGTCAGTTTCTGAATTACAGACAATACAGTATCTTCTCCCTGGGATCAGCAGAATTTAAAATAAATCATACCAGCAGGGAGCCACAATACAAAAGCAATTAATTTTTTTCTAGTTTGATACCATGTTACTATTAATATCTGAGTCAGAAGCCCAGCAGAGATGTCTAAAGTATATCTCATATTTTGTTTTAAAAGAATGAGTGACATGGAAGTCATAAATTTCTGCAGCCCAGTAGAATGCTTGCTTTAGCAGCAGAATGTTATAATACTGTCAAATTCTATATCCTTAGAGAAAATTGTTTTGAAAATGAGAGAAATGTTTTCCCCTTCTCTGGCAAATGTTGCACAGCTGATAAAATAACCAAGTCTGATAGCTGATATGAGGAACAACGTCGGTGGTGAAAATGAGCTGGTGGTGGTTTAGTAGCTAAGTCGTGTCTGACTCTTGGGCCCNAGGTGTGGCCACCAGGAGTCTCTCCTCCCTGCAGGGAGGACCAGCCCTCCTTCCCCTGGCCCTGCAGCAGCCAGGTCAGTGCCAGCTCCAGTGCCCACGGGGCAGGAGATGTGTATAAGAGACAGGCTTAGGAGTGACCTTGCAAACCAGCCTTCCCAGAGAGAAGCAGCTGTGGATGAAAAATGTCACTTGTCATCTCAGTAAACAAAGGATGCTGCAGTCATCAAGCCACACAATGGTACACCCTGAGGGGATTCAGGATGGAGAAAAGCAGGATACTGGCCCTTGATAATTAAGGTGCATAGCAAAGGATTGCTTTCAATGAGCCCAGATTCTTGGATCTTCCCATACACAGAAAAGCACTAAATCCACTAACTCGAGATATCCAGTTTTATTGAACAGTCATCTTTTGATGTTCTGATTGCTTAATTTTTGTTGCCAAAACCCCTGTATATTCAGGCTCCCTTTCTTTTCAGAGCAGTCCCTCAGAGCTGTCTGAGAGGCTTCCTCTCAGGCTGGAGTCCTCAGAAAGTCTGCCAAATAAGTCACAATTCTCAACTTTTATCAACTGGTTGTGCTTTTTTTTTTTCAGTCGATATAGCCACACTGGAACCATAAAAATGTCTGATGAATTTTGATCTCACAGATGCAACCTGATGCTGGTTTTTGTTTATCATCCATTTCCATGGCTTCATGTACTATCTATGTGCTGATGACTTGAACCTTCTGAGCTCCTGACCTGAATATCCAACTGCGAACTCAGTCTTTCCACTCCGCTATCTCTCAGATGCCCTAAACTCAGCAAGGCCAAAGTCATTAAGCCCTTGATCTTCTGCCCCAAATCTCTTCCTCCTCCGATGCTCTTTGTATCCAGGAATAGAACAACAAGCCATTTACACAGGTTCTTACTCACACAGGGAAACCCTAGATTCATTCTTGATGCAGCTCAGCTTCGCATTCCTTTTCTGAATTTTCACTGGAATAGAGTTGTTTTTACAATGTTGTGTTAGTTTGTACTGTAAAGCAAAGGCAATCAGATATGTGAATACATACGTTCTCCTACTCCACATTGTGTCTCCAACCATAGCTTCCCATTTCTAATCAGTCCCCAAGACGTACATATTCAGAATCTTAACAGTTTCTAACACATCCACGATCTCCATTCTCACTCCCCCAGCCCCAGTCCAGGCTACCACTCCCTTTCCCCTAAACTCTTGCAAATCTTCCTAATTTATCACTCCATATCCACTCTTGCTCTCCCAATCCGTTCATCCCAAGTGCCCAAATCAATCTTTTTTTCCAATGGAAATTTGACATTTTTGTCTTTCACAGTGTTCAGTGGCTTCCAATCAGTCCAGAATTTATGACAGAGAACACCAAGTTCTGCCTCACTTTTCATTCACTCAATAAATGCTTACTGTGAACTACTCAGTATCAGACACTGCTCAAGCACCAAAATATAATAGTGAACCAAACAGACAAATGCCGCTACCCTCAGAGAACTACAGTCTAGTGGGAAAGTGAAAGTTGCTCAGTCGTGTCCGACTTTTTGCAACCCAATGGACGAAACAGTCCATGGAATTATCTAGGCGAGAATACTGGAGAAGGTAGCCTTTCCCTTCTCCAGGGCATCTTCCTAACCCAGAAATCGAACCCAGGTCTCCGGCATTGCAGGAAGATTCTTTATGAGCTGAGCCACAAGGGAAGCCCAAGAATACTGGGGTGGGTAGCTATTTTTTCTCCAGCAGATCTTCCCGACCCAGGAATCAAACCAGGGTCTCCTGCATTGCAAGCAGCTTCTTTACCAACTGAGCTATCAGGGAAGCCCACAGTCTAGTGGGAGAGAGGGAAAATAAACAAGAAAAGCAAGTATAATATATAACAGGTTAGATTATGTTAACTGCCAAGGAGGAAATAAAGGAAGAAAGAGGGGAAATGCCAGTGCGTGGGACTAAATGCTGTGATAGGAAGGGAGGGAAGACATCAGATAAAGATATGAAGCAACGAAGAAACAACCCCATGGATGTGTCAGGTCAGAGGGCTCCAGGCATGTGAACAGCAGGTGTAAGAGCATGAGAAAGGCATCTTCTTGGCATGCCCAGTGTTTAATGACCCGGCCAGTCTGACCAGACTGGAGTAAGAAAGAAAGAGAGCTCAGAGAGGTGGTACTTGAGAGGCAAGTGGCGCTTGAGAGATGGAGCTTGGAGGGCCTTGTAGGTTATTGAAATACAAGACCTTAACTCCCTCTAAGATGGGAAAAAGTGAAGAGTCACCAGCAGATGGGTAACTGGTGTGTGCACATGCGTACTCAGTCGTGTCCAGCACTTTGGGACCCCATGCACTGTAGCCNCCGCAGTAAGATTCTATCTTACTCCCTCCGGGGGCGGTGCGTCCCTGTTCCAGGCACGTATGACCACTTCAGAGAGCAATCTGTTTTTTCCTCAAGGAGTTAGGCTATAAATGCCACAGGTTACTTATCAATCAGGGGTGGCGGAACAGAGAAAGCAATTCTTTGAGCTTTCCCAAGGCTATGTCTGTTTTTCCAGCCCCTCCCTCCCTTTGAGGCAGCTCCCCGCAAGATAGGTCTGGAATTTGTCAGGCCGAGGTGGCTGACCGACTAATTTTCTATTAACAGAAAGACAATTTAAAAGAAGAATTAATAGATACCTTCACACACTACTATAGTGGGGCCGTTTTAAAGATCAGGAGGCTCTGAGCTATTAGGTAAGGGGAAAGCTATTTTCCGTGAGACATGGCCTGCCTTCGGGGTCCTAACACACAAAAGAGACTTTGGTTCTTCAGTAGCCTTTCCCTTCTCCAGGGCATCTTCCTAACCCAGAAATCGAACCCAGGTCTCCGGCATTGCAGGAAGATTCTTTATGAGCTGAGCCACAAGGGAAGCCAAAGAATACTGGGGTGGGTAGCTATTTTTTCTCCAGCAGATCTTCCCGACCCAGGAATCAAACCAGGGTCTCCTGCATTGCAAGCAGCTTCTTTACCAACTGAGCTATCAGGGAAGCCCACAGTCTAGTGGGCTAGAGAGAGGGAAAATAAACAAGAAAAGCAAGTATAATATATAACAGGTTAGATTATGTTAACTGCCAAGGAGAAAATAAAGGAAGAAAGAGGGGAAATGCCAGTGCGTGGGACTAAATGCTGTGATAGGAAGGGAGGGAAGACATCAGATAAAGATATGAAGCAACGAAGAAACAACCCCATGGATGTGTCAGGTCAGAGGGCTCCAGGCATGTGAACAGCAGGTGTAAGAGCATGAGAAAGGCATCTTCTTGGCATGCCCAGTGTTTAATGACCCGGCCAGTCTGACCAGACTGGAGTAAGAAAGAAAGAGAGCTCAGAGAGGTGGTACTTGAGAGGCAAGAGGCGCTTGAGAGATGGAGCTTGGAGGGCCTTGTAGGTTATTGAAATACAAGACCTTAACTCCCTCTAAGATGGGAAAAAGTGAAGAGTCACCAGCAGATGGGTAACTGGTGTGTGCACATGCGTACTCAGTCGTGTCCAGCACTTTGGGACCCCATGCACTGTAGCCCACCAGGCTCCTCTGTCCATGAGATTTGCCAGGCAAGAACAGTGGAATGGGTTGTCATGCCCTCCTCCACAGGATCTTCCTGACCCAGGGGTCAAATCTGTGTCTCCTTCATCTCCTGCACTGGCAGGGGGGTTCTTTACTGCTGAGGCACCCAGGAAGTGACTGGGTGATGATGAGCACCCACTATGTGACAAGCACAGGCAGGAGATTAAACCAGGCAGTTAAAGTCTCCATTCCCATAAGGATTCCATTCTGTTGGAGAAGACCATCAATATACAAGTAAAGAAGAAATGAACAGCCGACTTCAGATAGTGAGAGACATCAAGAACTAAAAGTAAAAGATGATGTGATAGGAGGGACAAGGGAGCATATTTAAATATTAAGGGAAGGTCCTTCTCAGGCAATGATGTATCAGCTGAGACCAAAATGTCCAGAAGGAGACAGCCACATGTGGTGTATGGCCCTCCCTTGGGGACAGGCAGGGGACCCCACTTGATTACCAAGGTTTTTATTTGTAATCTGCAAGGGAAGAAAATGAAGCAGAGAGAAATGCACAGCGCTGCTTTCTCTCACCTGTGAAAAGATATGTTGCTGTAGTTGTGCTCTTGCTAAGTCATGTCTGACTCAGCAACCCCATGAAGTGCAGGATGTCAGGCTCCTCTGCCCTCCACTACTTCCCAGAGTTTGCTCAAATTCATGTCCATTGAGTCAGTAATGCCATTTAATCATCTCATCCTCTGCCATCCCCTTCTCCTCTTGCATTCACTCTTTCCCAGCATCAGGGTCTTTTCCAAAGAGTCAGCTCATTGGACATATACAACGCCATAAAGACCAACAGGAGAAGAGCCCTAGAAGATCTAGGGAAGGGATGCTTTATCAGCTGCACAAGGCTGAGGACCTGCAGTGCTCTCTTGGAAATGGAAATCAGCCTAAGAGTAGAACCACACACAAAGAGGAAGAAAGCTTGCCTGCCCTGGCCNCAGAGAGGTGGTACTTGAGAGGCAAGTGGCGCTTGAGAGATGGAGCTTGGAGGGCCTTGTAGGTTATTGAAATACAAGACCTTAACTCCCTCTAAGATGGGAAAAAGTGAAGAGTCACCAGCAGATGGGTAACTGGTGTGTGCACATGCGTACTCAGTCGTGTCCAGCACTTTGGGACCCCATGCACTGTAGCCCACCAGGCTCCTCTGTCCATGAGATTTGCCAGGCAAGAACACTGGAATGGGTTGTCATGCCCTCCTCCACAGGATCTTCCTGACCCAGGGGTCAAATCTGTGTCTCCTTCATCTCCTGCACTGGCAGGGGGGTTCTTTACTGCTGAGGCACCCAGGAAGTGACTGGGTGATGATGAGCACCCACTATGTGACAAGCACAGGCAGGAGATTAAACCAGGCAGTTAAAGTCTCCATTCCCATAAGGATTCCATTCTGTTGGAGAAGACCATCAATATACAAGTAAAGAAGAAATGAACAGCCGACTTCAGATAGTGAGAGACATCAAGAACTAAAAGTAAAAGATGATGTGATAGGAGGGACAAGGGAGCATATTTAAATATTAAGGGAAGGTCCTTCTCAGGCAATGATGTATCAGCTGAGACCAAAATGTCCAGAAGGAGACAGCCACATGTGGTGTATGGCCCTCCCTTGGGGACAGGCAGGGGACCCCACTTGATTACCAAGGTTTTTATTTGTAATCTGCAAGGGAAGAAAATGAAGCAGAGAGAAATGCACAGCGCTGCTTTCTCTCACCTGTGAAAAGATATGTTGCTGTAGTTGTGCTCTTGCTAAGTCATATCTGACTCAGCAACCCCATGAAGTGCAGGATGTCAGGCTCCTCTGCCCTCCACTACTTCCCAGAGTTTGCTCAAATTCATGTCCATTGAGTCAGTAATGCCATTTAATCATCTCATCCTCTGCCATCCCCTTCTCCTCTTGCATTCACTCTTTCCCAGCATCAGGGTCTTTTCCAAAGAGTCAGCTCATTGGACATATACAACGCCATAAAGACCAACAGGAGAAGAGCCCTAGAAGATCTAGGGAAGGGATGCTTTATCAGCTGCACAAGGCTGAGGACCTGCAGTGCTCTCTTGGAAATGGAAATCAGCCTAAGAGTAGAACCACACACAAAGAGGAAGAAAGCTTGCCTGCCCTGGCCAGACTAAAGGAATCCAAAAGAAGCCCAGCTTTTGTATTTCTGTCTCCAGAAAAGAACCTGCTGCTGCTACTGATAAGTCGCTTCAGTCGTCTCCGACTCTGTGCAACGCCAGAGATGGCAGCCGCCAGTCTCCCCCGTCCCTGGGGTTCTCTAGGCAAGAACACTGGAGTGGGTTGCCTTTTCCTTCTCCAATGTGTGAAAGTGAAGTCACTCTGTCGTGTCCAACTCAGCGACTCCATGGACTGCAGCCTACCAGGCTCCTTTGTCCATGGGATTTTCCAGGCAAGAGTACTGGAGTGGGGTGCCATTGCCTTCTCTGGAAAAGAACCTAGAATCCTGAAACTCTGAGCTGGAGGGAGAAACCAAAGGGAAATCAGTCCTGACTATAGCTGCTCCTGTCGCCCCCTCCCCTTAGCCACTAGGGCTGCTTCTACAAACAATTTATGGCTCATGCAGCTGCTTCAACCACAGGTCTGGGGCTTCTTTGGTTTCAGCCATCAGCTCAGCCCCGTGCAGCCCTCCTGTATCTGTGGGGGCTTGGGAGGTGTGCTCCCTGTTATGAGGAAGCAGATGTTCTGTGTGTGAGGAGGGGAGAGATGAATGGGTTCCTCCCTCTCCGATCTTGCCATCCAAACAGCATAGAGCATCCACTCTGGCTTTCTGCAGGTACAATCACAGATAAGCTAGGAAAAGAAACTTCCCTGGTGGTCCAGTGGTTAAGATTTCACTTTCCACTGCCAGGGGTGCGGGTTTGATCCCTGGTCTGAGAGATAAGGTCCTGCCTGATTCATAGCCAAGAAACCAAAATATAAAACAAAAGCAATATTTTAACAAATTCAATAAAGACTTTAAAAATGGTCCACATAAAAAAATTTTTTTAAAGAAATAAGCTATGAAGAAGTTGTGTATTTGTAGTTGCAACATTAAAACTGACCTTAAAAACATACCCTGACATACTCCCAGATTTTCTTAGAAAAATTTTTTATGTATCATTCTTAATTCTTTTCCTGTGGTCCAGTTAGATCTGTCCTAGGGTTAATATAACCTTCCTTTTTTGTTTATTTGTTTGTCATTTTGGAGTTGCTAAATCGTGTCTAACTCTTTTGCAACCCCATGAACTGTCACAGAGAACCCGCCAGGGTTCCTCTGTCCACGGGATTGCCCAGGCAAGAAATATTGGTGCGGGTTCTCATTTTCTTCTCCAGGGGATCTTCCCAACCCAGGGATCAAACCTGCATCTTCTGCATTGGCAGGCAGATCTTTTACCACTGAGCCACTGGGTTACATCAGGCTAATTTAGCATCAAAAATGCTACCAGCCTTCTATTTTTATACTTCTTTGGAAGAATTCATAGATTGCAACAAATCTAGCTATCTCTTAACTCCTCTCTCTGTCCTCTGACCTTGGTAGAAAACACCTAATTTCCCAGAAAAACTTTAAGCTCCAGAAAAATCGGGTTCTTCATCACTGCATGCAGGTTTCCAGCAACAATGCCTAGAGCAGAGTCAGGGTGCCATAAGTATTTGTCGAATTAATGAATGAATGACAAAGAAGAAGGAACTGCATATCCTATCTGCTTTCCTGCTCCTCGATTCTATTCCATCATGGGATATAGCATGACACATCAACCTGGCTGCTGCTGGGCCAAGTGTTTATCTCTTATGGAATAAAGATTCATCACTTCTTCTATGCCACAAAATATCTTATAAATAGCATCTCTGCTCCCTAAGAGTTTTTAGAAGTACAGGTTGGGAGCACACAGAGGTGACAGATAGTCACGCTTCACTTGCAGATCATTTATTTGCCCTGTAGCAAATATTTGGATGGACTATGAAATTGTGCTTTTTGTGTCCTTTTATTCATCTGAAAACTATAAAGATAGCTCCCCTTTGGAGGAGTTATACCTAGGGATTGGGGCAGCTAAACAGGAAGCAGAAATGCTGTCAGTTGGAAAAACGGATAGAAGGAACATTTTTTTAGTTGACTTTTAGTGTGAGAAGGCTGAGAGGAAGGGCGAGAGAGACATGGCCTGGAGGAGCCAGATCCAAGGCACCGGGAAAGCCACCTCGGCAAGAAGCAGCCTTGCATCCAGAGGCTGTACTGGCGTTAACAGGCGGTCCCTCCCGTCATGTGAGCAAAACCATTCATGTAGCAAACACTGGTCTGAGCACTTAGGATACATCCACAAACAAATGCTGAGTTTATATTTTAGCCATTGTCCTTTCTGTGCACCAAAACCTTGCCCATCCACTCTCCAGACACTGTTTGTAGGAACACGACACTCCACGTGAAGGTCCTCCAGGAATCAAACCAGGGTCTCCTGCATCCAATAACTATTTACTTGTCCCCCTGTGAGGTCAATCCCTGTTATACCCCAGACATTTATACTCCCTAAGGGGGCCACCTCTGCCTCTTAGCAGAGTAGGGAAAGGAGGGCGTCCCTCAGAACACCCCACGCTGAAAATGAAGGGACGTGGACATTCCATTACAAGTTCTTTCATTATTATCAAACAATTCCAAATAAAATGCCCTTTATTTCAGGAGAATCCTCCATTACCTCCTCTCCTCCAGATCACAAGCTGAACGTCAAATATTTACTTAGTTCTTCCCTCATGCTGCATACATTAACCACTTCTAACCAAAATTCCAAAACATTCTTCCAGTGTTGCTGACAGGACAGCCTTTCTCAGAAATCAGTTTGACTGACCCCAGCTGTTGTGTGGACCCAGTTCATGGCAAACCTTCTGGCTGGTTTATGTTCAAAGGACCCAAGACCCTCTCTGGACCCACTGGTGTTCGGGGCCCACTCATCTTCTCAGTGCCCCCTCCCTTGCCCTAAACTTCTAGGCTCTTCCTGAGAACTTTATTTTTCCGGACCTAAATACCAGTAATACCTTTCCTGCGAAGCCGATGTCTTCTCACCAAGAGTTACTGGAGATAATGCATCCAGTGTTCTTTACCCAGGGGAGATTTAGGAGGGGGCCTTCAGTGCGGAGGCCTTTTGTACTTTCAAAGACTTTCTTTCTATTCAACAGGTTTTTGTTTTAAACATTAACTAGGCAACCTGCCAGCCTTGGGCTCTGAGGGCAGGGCTGAGCTGGGAACAGGTGGGATGGCTGGTTCCCTATCCATGGAGAAAAACCATCATTTTATTTTATTTTATTTGCTATTTTAAATTATTGTTGAATTTATTGAAGTTACAAATGAAAAAAAGAAAACACAAAAATAACCACAAATATAACAAAAGTTCATCCAGCTCTTGTGTTCAGCTTACAAATCTTATTCTGTCTATAAATTTAGCAGTTTTTAGCTATCACTTTTCAAGGGGCCTTGAATTAATATTTTGGAACTAACCTACTTAATTAAAGTCCCTTAAACATTTCAACTTTTGTTTATGAGCTTAATACATTTGATTTGTCTCATGAACACTATAATGATCTAATTTACAAGCAAAATCTTTCCAAGACTCTCAATTCTTATAAATCTGGGGGGAGGGGGGAATGAATTAACTTGTTAATATAGTGAAATTTGATTTCTCTTAATAGTAAGATGCCAACTAAAGTTGACTAAATCAATCATTCAAGTGTTGTAACAAATTATGTTGTACAACCTATAGATACACAATGTTTGTCAATCATACCTTAATAAAGAGGAAAAAGTAAAATAAGTCAATTATTCAACTGTACATTTTAACCTGGAAATAAGTCAGATTATGTATATTTAGTGGTCCCCAACCTTTTTGGCACCAAGGACAGGTTTCGTGGAAGATAATTTTTCCACAGACTACAGTGGGGTGGAGGTGGGGGGGGGGCGACGGTTTCAGGATGATTCAAGTGCGTCACATTTATTGCGCACTTTATTTCTATTATGATCACATCAGCTCCACCTCAGATCGTGAGGCATTAAATCCTGGAGGTTGGGGGTCCCTGAATATTCAAATAATACATTTGAATATATTGAATAGGCAAAATTTTCTTTAATGATACATGAGAAACCATCATTTTCTATTCTCATTATTTTCCCACGGCCATTGTGAGGACCACCTCTTAGTCCTCCTTCAGATCCCAGGAGGCCTGGAGATCTATCTCAATTAGTCCATCAAAGGGTTTCGAGGGAACACTCCAGTGTTTGCTTTGGAAAAAAGAAAAAGGCTTGCTTCACTCTGAAGCATTGCAAACATGATACATTCCAGCCGTAGCCTTTTATGAAATGAAAAGGGCCCTGGGGGAGGTAATTCAAGAGGCAGCTGATAGAGCAGAAGGAAGAGGTTTCAGCAGTTGCTGCTCCAAAGAACTAAGGTTTTTATGTGTAACCTCAGTTTCCACTGGACACTCTCATACATTGGAATGTGGTGACAAATGGGGTGTCATTAACCTAAATGTCATGGCACTTGCCCTTCCCCACGTGCTCAGCAGAACTTTAATTTCCTACAACTCTCCCCATTACACAAAAATTTCTGAGACTCCTCCGGGAGAGTTTCATCTATCACAAATAAGTATACAACCTACCACAGGCCTCTGCTAGTACTACTGACATTCCCTTGGGTACAAGGCCAAACCATGGATGCCATTCTGCTTTGTGTACCGTACAATTATATGTGCCCTCTGCCTGCACCATTTTCCAAATTTAATTTTTATTAATTTTAAATATTAATATTAATTATTAATAAAATACTAACATACATGGATAGAAATGTGGTTTATTTACACCCGTAGGATGTCTCCCTGATGGAATTAGGGAGATGTGAAACTCTCACTCCATTACTTTAAGAAAAAGTCTAATTCAAAACAGTGAAATCCAGTGACCTCCCTGGTGGTCCAGTGGCTAAGACTCCAAGCTTTCAACGCAAGGAGTCTGGGGTTCGTTCCCTGGTCAAGGAATGAGATCCCATGTGTGGAAAGTAAGAGTTCTCATGCCATAACTAAAGGACCTGCATGCCTCAACAAAGACAGAAAAATCCTTCATGTTGCAACTAAGACCCAGTGCAACCAAACAAATGAATTAAATAATTTTTTTTTTAAAGTACAACAGTGAATGATTTTTTAAGTTGAGTTTACATTGTGATTGAAAAAATGTAAAAGGCAGTCATCTGGACTCTCCCTCCAGTTTAGATGCCTGTTTGCATGCTTTTGTACCCTGAGACACAAAAATAAAGACAGATATACGATACTGAATAAGTTTATTTGGGGCTTCCCAGGTGACTCAATGGTAAAGCATCCACCTGCCAGTGTAGGAGATCCAGGAAATAAGGGTTCAGTCCCTGGATTGGGAAGATTCCCTGGAGAAAGAAATGGCAACCCTCCCCAGTATTCTTGCCTAGATAATCCCATGGACAAAGTAGCCTGGGAGGCTACAGTCCGTGGGGTCAGAAAGAGTCAGATAGGACCAAGCACACAACACTCACTCACTCAAGTTTACTTTGGCTGATGGGTTTGATTAAAAAGACTGGCTTTGCCAATCAAGTGTTAATGGCAGACATCCTCCGAACTGAATGAGCTAAATCTATGGCTCCAAATTTTTGATGAATATGTATATTCCAGGTTTGATGCATGATACTGGATGCTTGGGGCTGGAGCACTGGGACGACCCAGAGGGATGGTACGGGGAGGGAGGAGAAAGGGGGGTTCAGGATGGGGAACACGTGTATACCTGTGGCAGATTCATGTTGATGGATGGCAAGGTGAGGTGAAGGTGAAGTCGCTCAGTCCTGTCCAACTCTTTG
>SJYW01016752.1:268862-282406 GCA_006410735.1 Raphicerus campestris | reverse complement strand
TACATGTGTCTTTTCCAGTTTTGGTTTCTCCAGGGCATATGCCTAGGAGTGGGATTGCTGAGTCGTATGGTGGTTTTATTCCTAGTTTTTTAAGGAATCTCCATAATGTCTTTCATAGTGGCTGTATCAATTTACATTCCCACCAGTAGTGCAAGAGTGTTCCTTTTTCTCCACTCCCTCTCCAGCGTTTATTGTTTATGGACTTTTTGATGATGGCCATTCTGACTTGTGTGAGGTGACATCTCACTGTAGTATTGATTTGCTTTTCTCTAATAATGGGCAATGTTGAGTATCTTTTCATGTGTTTGTTAGCCATCTGTATGTCTTCTTTGGAGAAATGTCTCTTTAAGTTTTTTTCCCCACTTTTTGATGGAGTTGTTTGTTTTTCTGATACTGAGTTGTATGAGCTGATTGTATATTTTGGAAATTAATCCTTTGTGTGTTTAATTTGCTATTATTTTCTCCCATTCTGAGGGTTGTCTTTTCACCTTGCTTATAGTTTCCTTTAGTGTGCAAAAGCTTTTAAGTTTAATCAGGTCCCACTTGTTTACTTTTTTTTTAAATTTCCATTACTGTATAAGGTGGGTCATAGATGATCTTGCTTTGATTTATGTCATCAAGTGTTCTGCCTATGTTTTCCTCTAAGAGTTTCATATTTTCTGGTCTTACATTTAGGTCTTTAATCCATTTTATCTTTGTGTATGGTGTTAGGAAGTGTTCTAATTTCATTCTTTTACATGTAGCTGTCCAGTTTTCCCAGCACCATTTATTGAAGAGGCTATCTTTGCCCCATTGTATATTCTTGCCTCCTTTGTCAAAAACAAGATACCCATATGTGCATGGGTTTATTTCTGGGCTTTCTATCTTGTTCTTGGTCTGTATTTCTGTTTTTGTGCCAGTACCATACTCTCTTGATGACTGTAGCTTTGTAGTATAATCTGAAATCAAGAAGTTTGATTCCTCCAGCTCCACTCTTCTTTCTCAAGAATTCTTTGGCTATTCAGGGTCTTTTATGTTTCCATATGAATTGTGAAATTTTTTGTTCTAGTTCTATGGAAAATTACCATTGGTAATTACCATTGGTAATTTGATAGGGATTGCATTAAATCTGTAGATTGCATTTGGTGTTGTAGTCATTTTCATGATATTGATTACTCCTACCCAGGAGTATGGAATATCTCTCCACCTGTTTATGTCATCTTTGATTTTTTCATCAGTGTCTTATAGTTTTCTGTGCACAGTTCTTTTGTCTCCTTAGGTAAGTTTATTCCTAGATATTTTATTCTTTTTTGTTGCAATGGTGAGTGGGATTGATTCCTTAATTTCTGTTTCTGATTTTTCATTGTTCAGTTCAGTTCAGTTCAGTCGCTCAGTCGCGTCCGACTCTTTGAGATCCCAAATGCAAGTGATTTCTGTGTACTGATTGTATACTGTGACTTTGCTAAATTCACTTATTAGCTCTAGTAATTTTCTGATACTATCTTTAGGGTTTTCTATGTACAGTATCCGGAGAAGGCAATGGCAACCCACTCCAGTACTCTTCATCTGCAAACAATGAGAGCTTTACTTCTTCTTTTCCTATCTGGATTCTTTGTATTTCTTTTTCTTTTCTGATTGCTGTAGCTAAGACTTCCAAAACTATGCCTTGTTCCTGATCTTAGGGGGAATGCTTTCGGTTTTTCACCATTGAGAATAGTGTTTGCTGTAGGCTTGTCATATACGCCTTTACTATGTTGAGGTAGGTTCCTTCTACGCCCTTTTTTTGAAGATTTTTAATCATAAATGGGTGCTGAATTTTGTCAAAGGTTTTTTCAGGACTCCATTTCTTTGCTGAACTAGACCATCTCCCATTAAAATGAACATTTATAAGCAAATGCCTCAGAGCAAACCTCTCCTAGGCAACCCCATCCACTGCTGAATGAAATTCAAACTCTTCTGTCCTTTCATCACACTGCTTAGCATTCACTCACTCAAATACAACTAAAATAAACCAAGAGCCCCCTCAGGATGTGTGTCTGTGTGTATGTATGTATGCTCAGTCGTGTCCGAGTCTTTGGGGACGCATGGACTGTCACACACGGGACACATGGCCCGCCAGGCTCAGGCAAGAATACTGCAGTGGGTTGCCATTTCCTACTCCAGAGGATCCTCCACACCCAAGGATTGAAACTGTAACTCTCGCATATCCTGCACTGGCAGAAGGATTCTTTACCACTGGCACCACCTGAGATATCTCATAGCAAATAAGCTACTTCATTCAATCCTCCAAATAAGGGAGGTAGTTTACTTATTATTCATATCAGTCTGCAAATGAGGAGACTGAGACAAGAGTCAGTGATTGCTGGCACCCACACAGGAGGTAAAAAAGTCCTGCCTTCCAGTTCTAAAGAAACCAAACCACCTGGAAAGGAGAAAGTTAGTGGAACTTCCTGCTCACACTAGCTTCAGGTGTGAGCTTCACGATGCTTGCAACTGTCAACAATTTGGTTGAAATGAGGAGAACCAACCAGGGCACGTAATATTCAATCTCTGATTCATGCAAACCAGTGCCTGGGGCCATTAATGCCTCTAAGTCAAATTTGACCATTTGGGCAACGTCTCAAGGGCAGAAATGGGGTCTCCACTGCAACCTTCACCTCCAAGCAGCTCTGCCCTGTGTGTGCCCTGCACATCCTTGTTGATTTGTTTCTCTCGTATCGGGGTGGGTCTCTGCTTGACAACTGGGGGCCACATTTAGCCAAGCAGCTGCCCACTGGTGTCTAAAGCCTCCTATTCACAACTCTGGCAGCATCTCAAAGGATTTATTATTATCATCCCATGATTTCATTATTATTATTATCGCCTTATGAAATGCAGTAGCTGAGCCTCCTACAAAGCATGAAGCCCATGTTCTACATGGGACAATCTGTTTTCTGCATTCCCATCACCACAAAGGATTCCCCCTCTCCCCGCAACTCCCAATTTCTGCTCACTGTTGGAGGGGTTGTAAGTGATCGTCTGCAGCCATGAAGAAGTCATCCTGAGGAGGCTCTCCACCATCACTGCTTTGTCCTGGGGTCACCTTGGTGGGGAAAAGGCCCTTTGAGGGGCTATTTAACAACAGGAGCCAACTGACCATATGATACAAAGAGCACAGAGCTGGTCAGAGAATGCCAGATTGGTGAATGAGGGAAAGTCTCCTTGCCAACTTGGGTCTTGGATTCCTTGCATTTTTTTTCCTCTTTTTAACTGAAGTATAGTAAATTTACAATGTTATATTATTTTCAAGTATACAGCAAAGTGATTCAGATATATGTATATGTGTGTGTATATATATTTAATACATTTACACATTGTTGTTGCTTGGTTGCTCAGTCATGTCCGACTCCTCTGTGACCCCCATAGACCACCAGGTTTCTCTGTCCATGAGATTTCCCACGCAAGAATCCTGGAGTGGGTTGCCATTTCCTTCTCCAGGAGATCTTCTTGACCCAGGGATAGAAACCCACATCTCTTGCATTGGCAGGCAGACTCTTCACCACTGAGCCACCTAGGGAAACCCGCATTTACATATATGTGTGTGTGTGTGTGTGTGTGTGTGTGTGTGTGTGTACTGATTCTTTTTCTGGTTCTTTTTCCAATATAGATTATCACAAGATGCTGATTATACTTCCCTGTGCTATAGGATTCCTCAGATATTAAATGAAATGACAAAGTGAGATAGTTAATCTTGAGGATAATTTTGCTCAGACCAGCTCTAGATTTCCCGTTTCCCTGGATTCTGGAGATTTCCACAGGGAAGAACACCTCACCAGGAAAGAGCTCAGGAAAAGAGCCTCCCACGCCTCATTACTGTTTCTACCTCACCCATCAATTTGCCTTGTTAAAAACCAACCTGGTTTATATAACCAAATCACTGACCTGTACACCAGAAACTACCACAGCATTGTAAATCAACCGTGTATGCGCTCAGTTGCTGAGTCATGTGGAACTCTTTTGCAATCCCATGGACTATAGCCCACCAGGCTCCTCTGTCCATGGGATTTTCCAGGCAAGAATCCTGGAGAGGGTTGCCATTTCCTACTCAAGGGGATCTTCCTGACCTTAGGATCAAACCTGCATTGGCAGGCAGATTCTTTACCACTGAGTCACCTAGGAGGCCATGATGCTTCAATAAAAAATAAAAATAAATAAATAAAATTTTAAAACCAATCTGGTTTAAATGACTGTTTGTTTAGGGAAATCAAAGTAGCTTTTTACCAGGGAAATCAGAATTCCTAATCTAAGGTTTAAAAAAAAGAAATGTTTTGGGAGTCCTAAGATTTGAATTTCAGAATAGTTTTTTCAGTAGCTAGCTGTCTAGCTCTCAGTAAGACCCTTCTTTGTACCTCTGATGGCTCATCTTCCAAATTCAAATATCTATACCTGACTTACTGTTCCAAGCAGTCATTGAGGCTCACAAGAAAGTGTGACTTGAAAATGTGAAGTATAATCATCTATCCTGATAAATCATTCAGTTAAGTTCATTTCCCTCTTTTGGCACTTGATAAATCTCAGAAGAGCTAAAAGATTTATACAACATTAAAAAAATGCTTAGCTCCCATCAGTGGGTGGCTGATGGGTTTAAATTTTGTTGTAAAGCGCCACTGTATTGTTAGGAGCCTTACATTGTGCTGGAGTCAAAAGAAGAAGTATAAACTTGACCTCAAGGAGTTTACAACCTTGTAAATTCAACACTTGTACACATACAAAAAATTGTGAAACAAATTTTAAAATGATGCTGAAGCTGAAACTCCAGTACTTTGGCCACCTCATGCGAAGAGTTGACTCATTGGAAAAGACTCTGATGCTGGGAGGGATTGGGGGCAGGAGGAGAAGGGGATGACAGAGGATGAGATGGCTGGATGGCATCACCGACTCAATGGACATGAATTTGAGTGAACTCCGGGAGATGGTGATGGACAGGGAGGCCTGGCATGCTGTGATTCATGGGGAAGCAAAGAGTCAGACATGACTGAGCGACTGAACTGAACTGAATGACACATTAAATTGTATATAGGCCTGGGCTTCCTTGGGACAGTGTCTGAGAATCTGCCTGCCAATGCAGGGGACACAGGTTCGATCCCTGGTACGGGAAGATCCCACATGCCACAGAGCAATGAAGCCCATGAACCACAACTACTGAACCACTGCTCTAGAGCCCACCTGCTGAAGCTACTGAGCCCTCTGTCTAGGGCCCTTGAGCCACAACTATTGAGCTGAAGTCCGAGCATCCTAGAGCCCGTGCTCTGCAAGAGAAACCAGTGCAATCCCACACATTGCAACCAAGAGGAGCCCCTACTCACAGTAGCTAGAGAAAGCCCACGCACAGCCACAGAGACCTAGCATAGCCCCAAATAAAATTAACTAATTAATTTTTAAACAGGAAGTAGATATAGCCGTATAACAAATGCATGACGCAACCAAGTTGGGATCTGAGCCTTTAGCAAGGGGAAGGATTGGTGTTAACTAGAGTTTGGGGCAGGCTCGTGAAGGAGACAGAACTGGGAACAGACTGAAAATGAGTGAAAATGAGTGGGATGAGCAGTTGTCTACATTTATAACAGCAGACCTTCAATATCNCAGAAAAGCTATATATTAACATCACTTCAAAGAAACCTAGTGCCGAGAGATGGAGATTCATTCACTTGAAATAAATTTCTGTTCTGTACTCTTGAAAATAATAGATGCATCATTTCAGGGTATTCCATAAACAGAAGCATGACTATAGACTGGTCTGTGTGAGAAAGGGTTTAGCAAAGGGCATTTCTCCTTGCGAGGGGACAGCTGAAGAGGTGTCATTTAACAGCTTTCAGAGGCCCGTCACTGCAGTGATTGAGGTGGACAGAAGGCATGGACATGACCAAGGCCTTAAAAGACACAAACAGGTGGGAGAGGGGTGGGCGGAGGGCTGGAGGGTACAAAAGGCAGAGGCTGGCCTTCTGAGGGCAGAGACGAAGAAGCGGAGAGCAGGCCTGCCCGGGGAACAGGTGGAGAGGGCAGCAGAGCTAGGCAGGACACAATCAGAGGGGAAAAAAAAAAAAGACAGAACGAAAGGGATAAAGGACCAGTGAGCGGACCTGACACAAATAAAGAGAGATGATGATTAAAAAGATATGCGTGAGGAGAAAAGGAGGAGACAGGAAAAGGGAACAAGTAAGGAGACAAAATTAAGGCACAAGCGCACAAGCTAGACGCTTAGAAAATCACCGGGCAGTTTGGCTGACCGGGAGAAGCGCCATAGCCAGACTCCAAAGGGAACCATCAGAGAGACAGAGGCAGGCGATTTAAGTAGCCAGCTCCTGAGGTAAACATGAAAAACAAATAAATAAATAAATAAATAAAATAGAAGATGGAAAAGGTGAGAAGCAGGAGAGGGAAAACCCAGAGGAGATACTGGCCCAGAAACCTTTTTAACTTTCTGCAAGAATCTTCAAGGCCCCAAACTAGGCCAAGAGTCTGACTGACATTTCTGAGCTCACCAGCTGCTGTTTCCTTGAGAGAATTCTGACAGGAAGGCATAGAAATGCAAGNGAAACCTTTTTAACTTTCTGCAATAATCTTCAAGGCCCCAAACTAGGCCAAGAGTCTGACTGACATTTCTGAGCTCACCAGCTGCTGTTTCCTTGAGAGAATTCTGACAGGAAGGCATAGAAATGCAAGCCAACACTGCTAGCTCTGGGGAAAAAAAAAAAAAAATCCACTCTCCAAACACCTCCACGGGGCTGGAGCCTGCCAGGAAAGAAGGCATACAGAGGAGGGACCAGGCGGCAACTTTTCCCCAGGTAGGTCCAGAGCGGCTCCCTCGGGTGGTGGGGTAGGGGGAGGGCTTTCTCCTCTAACTGTCCTCTGGCCGTTCCTGCCTGGCCCATCTGTCTTTCTCTCTTTGTGCATTTTGGGGAAGCCCTGCGGGCAGCCTGCTTCTGTCATCTGAAGCCAGCTCCACGGTGTCTCCAGAAGCAGGTGAAGCTTCACGTCTGCATCCCACAGGGGCGGGGGAGGACATCGCTGGAATCCAGCTCCATCAGGCAGAGCCAGGCCAGGGGAATTGGAGGAGAGAAATTGCCCCAGCCCGCATGATTGGTGTGTGGGAGTGACTTGTTGGCTGGGTCCCTATAGGGAACCCGATTCTCTGTGCTGGGGCTTGAGGCAAAAGCAGAGGGGAAGGAGGGTGGGTGGAAAAGACAGTTGATGAAGAGGGTAGAGATTCCACAGTCGCCTAGGGGCTGCTCCATGGCCTAAAGAAGAGGTAGGCTTGGGGATGGGATGAACGAGACTCGGACCTTGTGACCTTGAACTGGCCTCTTGCCCTTTCAGTGCCTTGGTTATTTTGAATGTATGTTGAAATGTTCTTCAAAGCAACGCAAAGGCAGTTCTAATCTGTCATGTATCTCAAATAATCACTGAATGGGAGCATTTTCTTCCAATGACCCCACAGACGTCCCCACTAAGACGTTATGAAGTGTTACATCTTATTAAAAATCTGAGAAGTCCCTGAGCAATGTACTTCTTTGGAAAACTAGGACAA
This sequence comes from Raphicerus campestris, assembly GCA_006410735.1. Lineage (NCBI taxonomy): Eukaryota > Metazoa > Chordata > Mammalia > Artiodactyla > Bovidae > Raphicerus > Raphicerus campestris. The sequence goes on along the minus strand of SJYW01016752.1, from coordinate 274,860 downwards.
GAACCAGATTCTCTAATATGTTCCCTGGATCTTAAGCAATTCTTGATCTTCACTCAATTTAACAAGTGCACTTAAAAAAAAAAAAAAAGGTGAGATTTTGGAGCTACAGAGGTTTATCAATATTCTGTATTATTGTGCTGTGTTATCATTATGATCCCTCTGCAAGCACAACGTGAGGTCATATGTCAGTGGACCCTCTGCTGAGATAGCTTCTCAAGAAAAATGTCCACCTCATTTTATATCCATTCTTTAGCAAACCCCATTTGAAGTTTATTCGTAAGAATTGGGAGCCAAAGAAATGGCCCTCAGTTGTGCACAACCCCTCAAGCTGAAAACTATTTTAGTCAGTTAGTAACTTCATAGACTGGGCTTCTGTCTTTGGAGTGTTGCGTGTCTCTCTGCACCCTCACTGGTGAAATCTCCTTTAACCGCACCCCTGAACGGAGCTCAAGCCTTCCTGGCTTCTGTATGGCTTTACTCCTCTTCCTCTCCTCCTCATTTTCAGAAAGTTCGGAATGTAAGGGCAGATTCTTTGCCCTTGAATTGTTCAAACACTATTGAACTAGAGCAGTGGCTCGCCCAAGTGTGGTTCCCAGACCAGCAGCATCAGAATCACCCCGGGGCCTGTGAGAGATGCCAAGTCTTGGATCCCACTCCAGGCTTACTGCCTCCCAGGCATAGCTCAGCTGGTAAAGAGTCTGCCTGAAATGTGGGAGACCTGGGTTGGGAAGATCCCATGGAGAAGGGAAAGGCTACCCACTCCAGTATTCTGGCCTGGAGAATTCCATGGACTGTATAGTCTATGGGGTCACAAAGAGTCAGACAAGAATGAGCAACTTTCACTTTCTTTCACTTCCAGACCTACTGAGTCAGGCACTCCTGGGGTGGGGCCAGCATTCTGTGCCTTAGCCAGTCCTCCAGGGGACTTTGTTATACCAAATTCAAAGCTTAAGTTTTTTTAAAGTGCTCTTTCCAGAGGAGCCTGGTAGGCTACAGTCCATGGGGTCGCAAAGAATTGGACACAACTGAGCAACTTCACTTCACTTCCTTAACACAGAGCTCAGATCTCCCTACAGGTGGGACTCTGGTTGCCTACAGTGCTAGCAAGTGAAGTCGCTAAGTCGTGTCCAACTCTTTGCAACCCCATGAACTGTAGCCCACCAGGCTCCTCTGTCCACGGGATTCTCCAAGCAAGAATACTGGAGTGGGTTGCCATTTCCTTCTCCAGGGGATCTTCCCAACCCAGGGATCGAACCCAGGTCTCCTACATTGCAGGCAGATGCTTTAACCTCTGAGCCACACTTCTAAAAGAGACCCCTCCACAAACAACCATCTCTCAGTCAGTGCCTTGTGTCCTTCCTCAGCAAAATAGGAATATTTAATATAAGTTGCTTGTCACAGTGCTGAGAACATTTACATAGAGTAGCAGTGGTGATGGCTTTATCTCCTCCACCCTTATTGAGCAAAAGGCCTTCACTGAGTGGTGCGGGGAATCAAAAACAAAGCTGTCAGGTCCTAGCCCTATTTGTGAGGAAACGTGTGCATTACAGGAACCCAGGGAATCCAACAGCAGGGTGAGATGTGATGCATGCCCAACGACAGGTGCAAATAGAAACAAAGAAGAGGGGAAACTGGGAGAACAAGGATCTTTTGAACTGAGATTTGAGAGAAACTTTCATTAGAGGGAAAAGAACAAAGGGAAAAGAACATTCCAGGTAGAAGGTGAGATTCAGGAACATGGAAAAGATCAGATGTCAGTGGCCAGGTGTGGACCACAGTGCCTGCTCCCCTTTCTGCTACTAATATGTTCACTGTTCACATAGTAGAAAGAGGTCACCCATTTGTCGTCATGTCTGCAAGAAATTCTTCCTTAAATCCAAACTAAATAATTTTCCTTGGACTGCTGTCAAATGAGTCCTTTGCAGTATTAAATGATTTCATTACTTTAGTATCTACTTCTCTCNACCCATTTGTCGTCATGTCTGCAAGAAATTCTTCCTTAAATCCAAACTAAATAATTTTCCTTGGACTGCTGTCAAATGAGTCCTTTGCAGTATTAAATGATTTCATTACTTTAGTATCTACTTCTCTCGTTCTTATTTATTATTAGGTCCCTGTTTTTCAAAGTCTTCTGCCCACTTTCAACAGAATCAATTGAGAACGGTTGCAAAAATGCAGATACCTGAGCCCAGGCTCCCTGGCTTCTCTCAGGAATCTGGAGAGCAAGACAGAAGAATCTGCATTTTTAACAAGCTCCCTTATGATTCTAATGTTCTAAGTTTGAAAGCAGCTCTCCCAGAGCTGTTCTTTCCCAAATGTGCAGAGCCTAGGAATCCTCTAGAAGAATCTTGTTTAAAATGTGAATGCCAGGCCAGTCCCACGGAGACTGATTCTGTGGCTCGGGGTTGTTGGGAACACGATGCTTCTATGTTGGGAATAGGTGCCTCTATGGCTCTAAGCTCAGATGAGGTTGGGATATACAGGACATGAAATGAATGCGTGCTTTGGGTCAAAGAGGTCCTTCAAATCCTAGGTTAGATATTTACCAGCTGTGTGATGTGGGTGTTTCCTAACCACTCCTTGCCTCCAGGTTATCTAACCTGCTGGCGTGAGTTTCATCCTGTGTAATGAAGGGTACTGCACAGAATGGCGGGAAGCATAAAGAAGTAAGTGACTTAGTATCACGCTGGCTCCCTCTCCTCGTCCCCTTGCCCCAGCCTCCTCCAAAGTAACAGTTCAGCCCTCCAGCTCTGATGAGAAGCAGGGTAAGCATGGCAGTGATGGTGAAATACCACCACCAAGAGAAGTGGCAGGATGCCTGCAGGGAGAGAAGATGGGTTTGGGAGCTGCCTTTTCTCTTGGCTGGCCCTGGGAAGTTAAAATCAGGCTCATGCCCAGGATGGAATCAACATTCAGGACTGGCCAGTCCTCTAAAAATAGCAAGATGTCTGGCTGAGCCTTTGGAAAAATAAGGTTCTGTTTCCACACATTAACCTAGGCTTGCCTTAAAAGGAGGGGCCACTGCTTTATTTCCTACCCCCTCAGCCAGATGATGGTAGGCCCCAAATAATTTGGCTTGAGCCTCAGTGAACTCCAGGATAGCTTCTGTTTCATGGCAGCCATCAAGCACACCGGCAGTGATTCCAGTACAGGTCACAAGAGCTCAGACTCCCAGGGTAGATGTGTCTGTGTGGACTGTTCCTCCTGCAGACACCAGAAGGATCCTAATCCCCATAAAAGCATCAACTTTTGGGCTCTATTGTTAGAAAGTTTTATCAGGCTTTTCTATGGGGCAGAGAAGGGAGAGAGAAAACTAAGATGCTTCTACTTGAAATTCAGAGAGAGAAATGGGGGTGATTTTCCTGCAGTCTTGCTTTCTCTTCATCCAGCAAAGGGCTGACTAGGTAGGGTCAGCTCTGTCATCAGAGGACAAGGCCTTAAGATGGATAAGGGGACAGTCTGAGTATCTCACCATTCATGTCTTTTCCTAAAAGTCTTGAAAATGAGACTGGAGCTCTGTATATACAGAACCTCTATTGATTCTTGTCAGATATGATACTGATGAATTCCTTCCTTAACAAATCTTTTTCAGACATGAAATTATTACAAATGGGATTTTTTCAAATAAGGGAAACCAAAATTGTGAAAGATATATTTTTAAAAAATATTTAAGCTTTCCCAAATATCTCGCCTGGAAAATCCCATAGACAGAGGAGTCTGGTGGGCTGCAGTCCATGGAGTCGCTAAGAGTCAGACACAACTGAGCNTCTCCCAAAGAAAATTTTTGCCCTTCTTTTACAAGCATTGCTTTGTCTTCAAACCTGTAAAATGGGCAGATACCTCCAAGTTGTGCTTCTTTTCAGTGACAGCCCTTCCCTTTTCTAAATCATACCTGCTCCAAAGAAAGTTTTCCTTTTCCTACTCTAAGATTTATTTCATGTCATCTTCTTAGAAATTGGGGCTGTAATGTGTGAGTGAGGCAAGACGTGAATGAAGAATAGGGGAGAGGTGATGAAGAGTAGTGTCCTGAGTTGAGGAAGTTGCAGTGCCAGGGGCTTGACTAATGAGCTGGACAATGCACTTTTTTCACCTGGCTGACCTCCACCTGCATGGCTCCTGTTCTGCCCTTGCTCCTTAGAAGGAACCAGAGGATTGTTGGGCTAGGATAGCAGTAGCCGGGGGAAGAGCTAGTGAACCATGAGCTGTGGCTCCAAGACACCTGTGTCACAGGTAGGAGCAGAGGGTCAAGATGAGGTACTTCACTGCAGAGTTGCAGGATGCAGGCCAAGGAGGCGGGGATTCAGAACAAGAAGGGCTGCACCAGCATCACTCTGGACCCGGGCACAGTTGACGGGACCCCTGGTCCTCCACCACAACCGTCACACCTGCCACTTCTCTGGTGTCTTGTTGAGCACTTTGGTTTCTGGGGTGTCTTATTGACCCCAGGCAGTGCTCTCAAGCTGGGATGCCCCTGGCAGAGGTCTGCCTGGCTAGGTAAACCACCTCTGCCTTTTCCTATCAGTGGTCTCCACAACTTCAGAGACAAAATGAAAATACTTGCAGTCGACGGAAGGGAAACGTGTAAAGGACAAACTGGCGTTGAGAGTGAAACTGTTGATCTCAAAAGCAGTGGGAACTGTCCCGAGGACTTTCCCATGACCCCTGAAAGGGTCCCCTGGACCCCTTTCTTTTGTTTCCACTAAGACAACAAGTCGGTGTGGTAGGTATGCTCCCCCCAACTGCACAGAGGCATAAATTGAGGTTTAACTTCTGAAAAGCAAGAGAGCCAGGAGGCATCCATGGGATCTGATCCCAGGTAAGTATGACTTCAAGGCCACAGGCTTTCTGCTTCATTTCACTCCCTTCATAAGGGAGAGGATATAAAAGGGCTGACAAGCCCACCCCCAAGAGCAATTTCCCAGCACCATTCAAAATATCCTTTCTTCTTATCTCTTCCCTCACCTGCTCAAATGTATGATGAAGATAGCCAGGCCACCTTCTTGGGTAAGATATCCTCCTTGATCAGCTCCTTGACCCCTTGGCCACACTTTTCCAGAAATACAGAGAAATCAGTGGGTACCTCTGCTCACCCAGTGGTTCTCAGACTTTAGCTGCATCAGAATCACCTGAAGAACAGTTTTTACCAGATTTCTGGGCCGTCAGATGTTTGAAACTGGTCAACATTGCTTTTCCTCTGCAAGGTCAGCCTACAGGTTCCTACACTGGAGCCCAGACTTCTCCTTTAAAAAATATAGGAATCAAAGATTTCCCAACCTCCGTGGGACAGCTATTTAGTCAGTTCTGGCCATTTGTGGAAACCAAACAGTCTCACTGTCTATCACCTGGAGAATGACTAATGAAACTGATGTATACTCTCACAGTAGAAAACTATAAAAATAACAAAAATTAATAAATGACTGCTGCCACAAAATATGAATAAATCTTACAAATATCACTTTAGGTGAAAATACCATTATAGCAGAATACTTCCTGTATGATACTATTATGTTAAAAAAAAAAAAGCAATATATTATTTAGGAAATAATATATTATTCTGGTAAAAACTATAAAGAAGAACATTTAAATTGTACGAAAAACAGAGCTCAGAATAATAATTACCTGTGAGGGGAAACTAAAGAGATAAACTGGGAAAAGCATTCAGAAAGCTTCAGTGGTATTGATTTCACCAGTTCTTTTTCTAAGGTAAACAGTTGTTTGTTGTTGGTATTGATTTCATCACTATGTGTCATAATTTACACACGTGTTACATTTATTCTTTCATAAATATATGGCCTTTGAATTAAAATTATAAACTATTTTTAAAATTATGATATAAGATATTCAAAAGCTTACTTCAGAATGTTGTTTGTTTTGGAAAATCAGAGGAGTGAAAAATATGGGAGATTTTTATTTTCCAAATTCAACAATTCTATATCATGTTAGTTCCTCACAATTTCATATTTGAAAAAAGAATAAGGATAAAAGACATAAAGTTGTA
>SJYW01016752.1:258010-268804 GCA_006410735.1 Raphicerus campestris | reverse complement strand
ATGACCCCTGAAAGGGTCCCCTGGACCCCTTTCTTTTGTTTCCACTAAGACAACAAGTCGGTGTGGTAGGTATGCTCCCCCCAACTGCACAGAGGCATAAATTGAGGTTTAACTTCTGAAAAGCAAGAGAGCCAGGAGGCATCCATGGGATCTGATCCCAGGTAAGTATGACTTCAAGGCCACAGGCTTTCTGCTTCATTTCACTCCCTTCATAAGGGAGAGGATATAAAAGGGCTGACAAGCCCACCCCCAAGAGCAATTTCCCAGCACCATTCAAAATATCCTTTCTTCTTATCTCTTCCCTCACCTGCTCAAATGTATGATGAAGATAGCCAGGCCGCCTTCTTGGGTAAGATATCCTCCTTGATCAGCTCCTTGACCCCTTGGCCACACTTTTCCAGAAATACAGAGAAATCAGTGGGTACCTCTGCTCACCCAGTGGTTCTCAGACTTTAGCTGCATCAGAATCACCTGAAGAACAGTTTTTACCAGATTTCTGGGCCGTCAGATGTTTGAAACTGGTCAACATTGCTTTTCCTCTGCAAGGTCAGCCTACAGGTTCCTACACTGGAGCCCAGACTTCTCCTTTAAAAAATATAGGAATCAAAGATTTCCCAACCTCCGTGGGACAACTATTTAGTCAGTTCTGGCCATTTGTGGAAACCAAACAGTCTCACTGTCTATCACCTGGAGAATGACTAATGAAACTGATGTATACTCTCACAGTAGAAAACTATAAAAATAACAAAAATTAATAAATGACTGCTGCCACAAAATATGAATAAATCTTACAAATATCACTTTAGGTGAAAATACCATTATAGCAGAATACTTCCTGTATGACACTATTATCTTAAAAAAAAGCAATATATTATTTAGGAAATAATATATTATTCTGGTAAAAACTATAAAGAAGAACATTTAAATTGTACGAAAAACAGAGCTCAGAATAATAATTACCTGTGAGGGGAAACTAAAGAGATAAACTGGGAAAAGCATTCAGAAAGCTTCAATGGTATTGATTTCACCAGTTCTTTTTCTAAGGTAAACAGTTGTTTGTTGTTGGTATTGATTTCATCACTATGTGTCATAATTTACACACGTGTTACATTTATTCTTTCATAAATATATGGCCTTTGAATTAAAATTATAAACTATTTTTAAAATTATGATATAAGATATTCAAAAGCTTACTTCAGAATGTTGTTTGTTTTGGAAAATCAGAGGAGTGAAAAATATGGGAGATTTTTATTTTCCAAATTCAACAATTCTATATCATGTTAGTTCCTCACAATTTCATATTTGAAAAAAGAATAAGGATAAAAGACATAAAGTTGTATATGCAAAATACAAATTACTTATGGTTTTCACAAGCCCAAAGAGAGCGTTCTGGACAAGGCAAGCTCCCGGGATCTGATTCATGCTAATGCCAGCTCCTTCTGTGTTGCAGGCTTGAACCAGGGATGCTCGGGACACACCAAGAATCCTCGCCCTAGAGGCTGCAGTCACCTCCCCCAGGAGCCGCCCCCTGCTCTGGCTGGTCAAACGGAACCAAGTCCGTCTTCCTGAGAGGTTTGGTCCCCTTCAACCAGCTACAGCAGGGCTGGCAAAGCCCAGTCCTTGGAGAAACAGAGGAGATTCGCCTTCTGTGGCTGAAAGTACCTACTACCGTTTCTCTTAAGAAAATGACGGATTTTGTTATCACACTCATGCTCTCAGGAAGGGAGAAAAGGGGAGCCCTGGCTTCAAAAGTGAGCCAGAGTTCTTCTTTCCACACACAGAGCTCTGTGCCTGCACCCACCACTAGACCCACTCACGTGCTCTTGACACACGGTAAGGACTTTAGGATGGGCTGTGCTTCAGCCCTGGACCACCCAGGGGAGAGCATGACCCTTAGAAGATGGGGCTCCGGCTCAAAGGGACTGAGTCTAAGTAAAGAAACTGGATCTACGAAAATAGCACAATGCAATGGAATTGCGCATGACTGGTTCCAAAACATAATTCTTTTTTTTTAATTAATTTATTTTTTATTGAGGGATAATTGCTTTACAGAATTTTGGTTTTTTCTGTCAAACCAAAACATAATTCTTTTACACAGCCCATTATATAAGCCTGGCACACTGTCTACTAAGTCTACCCAAAGAGAGCTATCACTAAGAAATATATGATATATGTGTGACTCAGTTTGCCATCTATAAAATGGGAATAATAGCCATTGTACCTATCACATATGGTTTCATGAGGAATGGAATTAGAATACATGTAAGGGAGTTGGAAAGCCCACAGTCATTTTTACCTGCTCTTAAAGAAGGGATCCTGACCTGCCTTCCAATTTCTCTTTCAAAATTTCTATCTTTAGGACTTCCTTGGCAGTCCAGTGGTTACGACTTCATACTTCCAATGCAAGGACGCAGGTTTGATCCCTGCTTGGGGAACTAAGATCCCACATGCTGCATGGCATGGCCAAAATAATGTCTATCTTTAACAGTGTTCCTCGGGATATGCCCAGTACTTTAGCGAGGCTTATATTTGCTGATGGGATTACAGAAGCCTGTGTTCACATTCTGTCCTCTGACACCAGTGTGGTCTCACAATGCCCAGGAGCCACCAAGCCTCCACACAAGGACTCTTATTTGGTGATTATATGTTTGTGCCTGGGGGTTCAGGGGGACCAGATTTGAATCCTGCCTCTCTTGTTTACTAGTCCTGGTGTAGCCTCCCTGAGCCTCAGTTAACCTTATATAAATCTTAGCTTCCTCTTCTGTAAAATGGGGACAATAATACTTAGAGTCGATTTGAGGATTTTAAAAGGTGATGCTTAGCAAGAGCTGCATGCAAGCCCCCAACCAATGGCAGCTGGTGTTGCATAGCTGTTGTACATACAACAGCTCAAAGACAATGTTGTGTTCATAGGCACTCATAACTGGAAGGGAAAGACCAGATCTTTAAAAAAACAAAAACAAAAGAAAACAAAAAAAAGAAAGAACTCAAAAAAAGAAAATCAGTGAAACCTCATTACAGGGTAATTTTATATTCTAACTGTTCTTCTATCATGTAGAATGCCTTCATTCTGGTATGCGTTACTAGTATGTAAGAAGTTTTACTAAAGAAAATCAATGGTTCAAACATGAGATTGACCATCTTACCTTAAAGAAATATCCTGCCTGGAAAACTCGTTTGAGAGCACTGCCAAGATGCCAGCCTGCAACCACATTGTAACCAACTTGTCCTTCTGAGTACAGGAAAGCCATAGTGTATGGAGTTTAGACACAGGTGCCAGAATGAGACTGCCTGGCGGATCCCAGCATCCTTGCCCCTCACCAGCTGTGCCACTTTGGGCAAACTGTTTGACCTCTCTAGGCCTAGATCCCCTCATATGTAGAATGGAGATATTAACGATGTGTCTATCTCACGAGGTGTTCATGAAAACGAAATGAAAATGTAAAGATATAAAACTAGTGCTGGGTGTCTTTGACAATGTATATGGAATGTTCCTGAAACTAAGCTGATGTTCAATAAAAATTTATTTAATAAGTAGTCACCTTCATTTTTCATTCTAAACACAAAGTATGAGATCCTGTGATCTCTGGTTTGACTGTTTCTGAGTATCTCTTTAAATGTAGCATGCTGGTACAATCCCAGAATAGGGATAGGATGCTGGCCAGCTGGCTCTGCCTCCAGGTTCTTGCCTTCCCCAAGAGCTAGATGTTCATCTCCCGCGAGAGAGATGGCGGGATCCCTAAGCACAGTGACAGAGCACTCAGACTCACAGAGATTAAACGATTTGAGAACAAACATGATCGGGTTCACCTTACAAGGAGGGAACTTTCCACTCAGATGAGCAGAGATCATTTGGGTAAAAGTTAGATGGACAATGTCAGGTACAGACAGGAACACTTGCAGATTTGGGATTTTATGGCTAAAATACCTGATGAAACAGGGCAATATGTATCTAAGACTAATGAATATCTTGGTCTTTGTTAGGAAGAAGGCAACCCACACATGGATTGGCTTTAAGGACACTTACCTCCTCCCACCTACTGGGTGGTTATAAAAGCATCTCTTTGCCTTTGGCAGNGCATGACTGGTTCCAAAACATAATTCTTTTTTTTTAATTAATTTATTTTTTATTGAGGGATAATTGCTTTACAGAATTTTGGTTTTTTCTGTCAAACCAAAACATAATTCTTTTACACAGCCCATTATATAAGCCTGGCACACTGTCTACTAAGTCTACCCAAAGAGAGCTATCACTAAGAAATATATGATATATGTGTGACTCAGTTTGCCATCTATAAAATGGGAATAATAGCCATTGTACCTATCACATATGGTTTCATGAGGAATGGAATTAGAATACATGTAAGGGAGTTGGAAAGCCCACAGTCATTTTTACCTGCTCTTAAAGAAGGGATCCTGACCTGCCTTCCAATTTCTCTTTCAAAATTTCTATCTTTAGGACTTCCTTGGCAGTCCAGTGGTTACGACTTCATACTTCCAATGCAAGGACGCAGGTTTGATCCCTGCTTGGGGAACTAAGATCCCACATGCTGCATGGCATGGCCAAAATAATGTCTATCTTTAACAGTGTTCCTCGGGATATGCCCAGTACTTTAGCGAGGCTTATATTTGCTGATGGGATTACAGAAGCCTGTGTTCACATTCTGTCCTCTGACACCAGTGTGGTCTCACAATGCCCAGGAGCCACCAAGCCTCCACACAAGGACTCTTATTTGGTGATTATATGTTTGTGCCTGGGGGTTCAGGGGGACCAGATTTGAATCCTGCCTCTCTTGTTTACTAGTCCTGGTGTAGCCTCCCTGAGCCTCAGTTAACCTTATATAAATCTTAGCTTCCTCTTCTGTAAAATGGGGACAATAATACTTAGAGTCGATTTGAGGATTTTAAAAGGTGATGCTTAGCAAGAGCTGCATGCAAGCCCCCAACCAATGGCAGCTGGTGTTGCATAGCTGTTGTACATACAACAGCTCAAAGACAATGTTGTGTTCATAGGCACTCATAACTGGAAGGGAAAGACCAGATCTTTAAAAAAAACAAAACAAAAGAAAACAAAAAAAAGAAAGAACTCAAAAAAAGAAAATCAGTGAAACCTCATTACAGGGTAATTTTATATTCTAACTGTTCTTCTATCATGTAGAATGCCTTCATTCTGGTATGTGTTACTAGTATGTAAGAAGTTTTACTAAAGAAAATCAATGGTTCAAACATGAGATTGACCATCTTACCTTAAAGAAATATCCTGCCTGGAAAACTCGTTTGAGAGCACTGCCAAGATGCCAGCCTGCAACCACATTGTAACCAACTTGTCCTTCTGAGTACAGGAAAGCCATAGTGTATGGAGTTTAGACACAGGTGCCAGAATGAGACTGCCTGGCGGATCCCAGCATCCTTGCCCCTCACCAGCTGTGCCACTTTGGGCAAACTGTTTGACCTCTCTAGGCCTAGATCCCCTCATATGTAGAATGGAGATATTAACGATGTGTCTATCTCACGAGGTGTTCATGAAAACGAAATGAAAATGTAAAGATATAAAACTAGTGCTGGGTGTCTTTGACAATGTATCTGAAATGTTCCTGAAACTAAGCTGATGTTCAATAAAAATTTATTTAATAAGTAGTCACCTTCATTTTTCATTCTAAACACAAAGTATGAGATATTGTGATCTCTGGTTTGACTATTTCTGCATATCTCTTTAAATGTAGCATGCTGGTACAATCCCAGAATAGGGATAGGATGCTGGCCAGCTGGCTCTGCCTCCAGGTTCTTGCCTTCCCCAAGAGCTAGATGTTCATCTCCCGAGAGAGAGATGGCGGGATCCCTAAGCACAGTGACAGAGCACTCAGACTCACAGAGATTAAACGATTTGAGAACAAACATGATCGGGTTCACCTTACAAGGAGGGAACTTTCCACTCAGATGAGCAGAGATCATTTGGGTAAAAGTTAGATGGACAATGTCAGGTACAGACAGGAACACTTGCAGATTTGGGATTTTATGGCTAAAATACCTGATGAAACAGGGCAATATGTATCTAAGACTAATGAATATCTTGGTCTTTGTTAGGAAGAAGGCAACCCACACATGGATTGGCTTTAAGGACACTTACCTCCTCCCACCTACTGGGTGGTTATAAAAGCATCTCTTTGCCTTTGGCAGGTCATAGGGCTTCCAACACTACTCAGAGAACAGGAGGCAAACATTACCGTCTAAATCCACTCACCCTTGCCTTTGGTGAAGCTGTATCTGGCTTCTGTACCCCAATACCAAATTAAATCTCAGAGTTTTGCATAAAGTAGAAAAGAATAGCTTTATTGCTTTGCCAGGTAAAGGGGGCCGCAGCAGCCTAATGTCCTCAGAACTGTGTGTCCCCACCTGGAGTGGATAGTGAGGAGTTCTATAGAGATGTTTCAAAGAGGGCTTGATCAGCTCTTGGACATTTTTCTGATTGGTTGGTGTTAGGTAAAGGGGGGGTCAGCATCATCAACCTTCTGGTTTCAACAGGTCTGGGGTTTCTGAGCCTATAGGAGCATGTTTTTAACTTCTCCCACCCAGTAGGTTTTCAGTATCTGCAAAACAGCTCAAAGATACTGTTATGTATATCCCGGGCATACATAACAACATATATACAGGTGGCGCCAGGAAAAAAAGGCCTGCCAGTGTAGGGGCCACAGGAAACCTGTGTTCGATCTCTGGGTCAGGAAGACCCCCTGGAGGAGGAAATGATAATCCATTCCAGTCTTCTTGCCTGGAAAATCCCATGGACGTAGGGGCCTGTTGGGCTACAGTCCCTGGGGTCACAAAGAGTCAGACACAGCTGAGCACACACACACACACACACACACACACACACACACACACGTCCCTTGACGGGGAACCGGAGCTGTACCCCAAGGCTGCACTGTTTCTTGACTGTTGCTCCTCTGTATCCCACTCCCTTCCCTAATTGGCAACTGTTTGAACCTGTTCTGCTGGAACTCGGGGAAGGTTATGGAGGCAGAATGAAGGCTATTACCCGTAATCAGGAAATGGTCGAGGGGAAGAACCCAGAAAGGCTTTTGTGCCCTGGAGCCCGACAAGGTCCTGCTCCATTTCACTGGCCACTGCATCTTTCCGGAAACAGCTCTAGCCACAGGCTAGAACATCCAAACTCAGCATATCACCCTGGCTCAGCCCCTGAGAATATGACTGTACTCAACCCCTGACAATATGAGTGAAATTTACATTTCCGTCTGATTTTCATAAAACCAGAAGAGGAATAAAAGTATCCTTGCTTCCACCAGCCACCGAAAGAAAAAAAAAAAAGCAGAACCCTTCAGAAAACATTTTTTCTGGTAACTATGAATGGTCTTGACATCTTTGTCCAAAAGTCCCGCAAGACCAGACTGTGCGTTAGTCAGGATTCAAGCTCAGTCAGAGCCGGGCATCGTGCCTGAGGGCTGGGCTTGCTCATCCTGCCATGGTCGCTTTTCAGGGCAAAATCTAGGTTAAGCCACCCACCAGGGCATGTGGTTTTGCTCTGGCTGCTGTGTCCTTTGGTGTGTGTTCCTGTATAGTCATCATACCTGTGCCAGGAAGAGACAGCACATGACAGCGTCACAGGGGGCAAAATTGGCAGCGCTGGGTCACCTTCACACTGGCCCCCACCCCCACATCCGGCAAGCAGTGTCTCTAAGAGGGAGACACCAAGCAGAAAGTGCTGAAGGTGCCCTTCCCCGGGAGGAGATGATGGGAAGTAGTGCCAGGGCCATCTATTGCACAGGAATTCAGAACATAAAAATCCCGTAAGATGACGCTCTTGTTGACGATCGTCTCAGCAATGTTAAGACTTTGGCCAACGGGCAGCTACTACATTGCTGCGTGGAGTGAATACTGGTGAAAGTCACTCAGTCATGTCTGACTCTTCGTGACCCCATGGGCTAGGGCCTGCCAGGCTCCTCTGTCCATGGAATTCTCCAGGCAAGAATGTGGAATCAGTAGCTGTTCTCTTCTCCAGGGCATCCTTCCAACCCAGGGATTGAACCCAGGTCTCCTGCATTACAGGCAGATTATTTACCATCTCTAGGTAAAGAGGCCAGCCTCCAGCCTCCAGGAAACCCCAATACTCACTAGAGTATAGTTCATCCTCACAAATCTATGGAAGATGCTATTACTTTCTCTGCTCTGAATCCTCCNACCTAGGTTCTGATTCCGTTTGACAGACTTTTCATAACACAGTGGAACAATGTCATTTTCCTGGCCTCAGTTTCTGTATCTATAAAATGGGGGAAACCCGTAAACTTTATAAGCAAGTTGAATATTCAGTAGACCTCAGAGCCAAAGAATTAATTTGGGTAGTTTCCAGTTAGCATGCTCCTTCGTGAAAGGACAATAATTTCCTCAACAGTAGTATTCCTCAATTACTGGATACTTGCTATGCACTAGGTTCTGTGGTCAGAATGGGCACAGATTTCAATATGTGAGGTAAAATATATTACCCAGAACCAAAATTTTCAAAGACTGTATATCCCATAAGCAACCAAAGTATCGATTAATCGAGACAATACAAGCTCAAGTAAAATGAGATATAAGTATGCTTATAATTATTAATGCATTTTTGGTAGGCAAAAATTGCTGGAAACATTAAAAGTGATAGTGCATGGTTTGTTTCTTTTCTGCTTCTGTTGAATTAAATCATGCTCCCCCAGAGAAAGAGCTTCAAAAGTTCTCAAAGGATTTTCCTTTAAATCTGCACCCTATTCTGAATATAAAAGAGGCTTCCTCTTAGGTTCTCCCCGGTGGACAAATAGCTCTGTTATTGCTGTAAGCATATTATAAGTATATATTATGAATACTCTACAGAGTCTTTCACAGTGCTATGGGATTGTCCACATAGGAATGGATTTCGTTTGCTCTTCTCTTGAAGATCATTGGTGTCTTGGTGACGCTTCCCACCTGCAACTGTCTAGGGATGGTCCTTCCATCAAGTATTTCTGAAGTCACCAGGAGAGTTTGACCCTCTTGTTTCTACAATTTTTTTAGCCTTTATGTAATTTGTAGAACCCAGAAGTTGATTAGGAGATTGTCATGTAAAAGATGTAAAGGAGTAGGCGTGAGAGTCCCAACCCCACTGGCCAAGAACCCTTCCCTTTCACCTCTCTCTCTCTCTGACCCCATCACATGTGGAAACACTAGCATATCACAAACAACAGCTTGAAAACTGCTGTCCAATTCCATGATTTCATGGAAAACAAAAAGGGACCCAGAGGAAGTGAACAGGACCAAGTTCAGATTCTGCTGATGTGAGTCTTTTTTGGTTGGTTTGTGTGTTTGTAGTATAAGTTGATGTACAAAATTGTACGTTACAGGTATTTCTTTTTTTGGAACAAGGAATCGTTACTAAGGAGGTGGCAGTGGAGCTAAAATTCACACTCAAGTTCCCACCTCCAGTTTGTTCTTCCTCTGGCTATCTTAGCTTCCGTTTCCATAGTAAAGCAGTGGTTAAGATCATGGGTACAACTTTTCACTTATAAACCGCCACCAGAGGAAGTGTTTAAAATTGGGCTTTTTGCACAGGGAAGGCTACTTAATACTCTGTAATGACCTATATGGGAAAAGAATCTAAAAAAAAACAAAAGTGGATATACTTATGTGTATAACTGATTCACTGTATTGTACAGCAGAAAGTAACATAAAATTGTAAATCAACTATACTCCAATAAAACAATTTTAATTAAAAGAAAAGATCATGGATGCAGGAATCAGAATCTCTTGGATTACGATTCTGGCTCTACCACTTCTCTGTGGTATGATTGGGGTGAATTACTCAATCAGTAGTTGCCTCAGTGGGTTAAAATGAAGATAACAATGATAGACATCTCACAGAAATCTCATAAATATTAAAGAAGATGATTCACGTAAAGCACTGAAACCAGGCCCTGGTCTTTGATATACTTTCAGTCAATATCAGTTATTATTACTATAGGCTAAAGAAAGATGAGCTGAGGTTTAGTTTATAATAAATCTTGGCTTTGTGATAAGCACTTAAGTTGATTATATGCTAAGGGCAAACACAGTGAAAACATTCAATCCACTTTGAAAGTGAAAGTGAAGGTCGCTCAGTCATGTCAAACTCTTTGTGACCCCATGGACTATACAGTTCGTGGAATTCTCTAGGCCAGAATACTGGAGTGGGTGCCCTTTCCCTTCTCCAAGGGATCTTCCCAACCCAAGGATCGAACCCAGGTCTCCCGCATTGCAGGTGGATTCTTTACCATCTGAATCACAAGGGATACTGGAGTGGGTAGTGTATCCCTTCTCAAGGGGATCTTCCCGACCCAGGAATCGAACCAGGGTCTCCTGCATTGCAGGCAGATTCTTTGCCAACTGAGCTATCAGGGGAGCCCCAATCCACTTTCAGTACAGTTCAGTCGCTCAGTCGTGTCCGACTTTTTGCGACCCCATGAATCAAAGCACGCCAGGCCTCCCTGTTCATTACCATCTCTCGGAGTTCACTCAGACTCAGGTCCATTGAGTCCGTGATGCCATCCAGCCATCTCATCCCGTCCTCCCCTTCTCCTCCTGCCCCCAATCCCTCCCAGCATCAGAGTCTTTTCCAATGAGTCAACTCTTCACATGAGGTGGCCAAAGTACTGGAGTTTCAGCTTTAGCATCATTCCTTCCAAAGAAATCCCAGGGCTGATCTCCTTCAGAATGGACTGGTTGGATCTCCTTGCAGTCCAAGGGACTCTCAAGAGTCTTCTCCAACACCACAGTTCAAAAGCATCAATTCTTCGG
>SJYW01016752.1:216487-242950 GCA_006410735.1 Raphicerus campestris | reverse complement strand
TGGAAGGAAAGTTATGACCAACCTAGACAGCATATTAAAAAGCAGAGACATTACTTTGCCAACAATGGTCCATCTAGTCAAGGCTATGATTTTTCCAGTTGTCATGTATGGAAGTGAGAGTTGGACTATAGAAAAAGCTCAGCACCAAAGCATTAATGCTTTTGAACTGTGGTGTTGGAGAATATTCTTGAGACTCAAGAGTATTCAAGGTAATCCAACCAGTCCATCCTAAAGGATATCAGTCCTGAATATTTATTGGAGGGACTGATGCTGGAGCTGAAACTCCAACATTTTGGCCACCTGATG
The DNA here is from genome assembly GCA_006410735.1 of Raphicerus campestris. Taxonomy (NCBI): domain Eukaryota; kingdom Metazoa; phylum Chordata; class Mammalia; order Artiodactyla; family Bovidae; genus Raphicerus; species Raphicerus campestris. Next base: position 242,644 of record SJYW01016752.1, on the reverse strand, counting down.
CGAAGAGCTGACTTATTGGAAAAGACCCTGATGCTGGGAAAGACTGAAGGCAGGAGGAGAAGGGGATGACAGAGGATGAGATAGTTGATGGGATCACCAACTCAACAGACATGAGTTTGAGTAAATTCTGGGAGCTGATAATGGACAGGGAAGCCTGGCATGTTGCAGTCCATGGGGTCGCAAAGAGTTGGACACAACTGAGCAACTGAACTGAACTGAACTGAACTGAATCATTAAAATATTGAATGTGTCCCATTATAGTTAAACTTTTCATACCATTGTAACTACAAAGAAAGCTTTGCTCTCCTAAGCCATCCTATAGGGCCTTGTCACCAAGTCATTCTTTAACTCTTGGGTAGGGGTTGCTTCCTTCTGAGTGACGCCATTATTAAAAACAATTATAAATTCCTAGTTTATGAATTCATGATGGACGCTCTACTTACACAACCAAGCACGTATAACCCTGTGGATTTTTCTCTTCCTTTGTTTTTAGGTCTTGATAGCACTGCTCTTCTGTCAAATGCAGTCACTTTGCAAAAGTGGAAGTCTGCAATAATTACTGAGCACCTAGGTATGAGACATGTTGCTTCTATGGGGAGATGACACAGAAAAATCAAAGAAATAATGACAACATAGAAGCGATTAAAACGTTGAACAAAAGCAACTGGTTAAATGGTTGGCTATTCTTTCATTTTCAGGACGTTAGGTAGCCAATCAGTTTCAAACACACACAAACAAAAAAGCTTTAAAAGGGGAAACAATGTTTAGAATATATTGTAACATGAGAAAACAGGTGACAAAGCATATTGTAACATGATCCAATTTGGTAAAATAAAATACTTATAGTTTTTCATGTATTTTTTTAAACTAGAGTAATACACTTCAAATGATACCAGTTTTATAAAATAACAGGAGCAATATAATCCTAAAGTTTGTTTCTAATAACCAAGATTATGGGTTAATTTTGCTGTCTTCCTTTTGCTCTCCCAACCAGGTCTCGTTTATTGTATACTATTGTATATAACAAAAGAGCATATATCACTTTCACGGTCAGAAGAAAAATGTATGTGTGTGCGTTTGCTTGTGCATGTGTAGATAGATGATAGAGAGATGATAGGTTGATATAAAATATGTACATAAATGTGTATATATGGAGTGGCAATTTTGAGTTAAGTTCAATACAATGTAAGGTAAATCTTGAAATTCCTTATCATCAGTGCACCAGTTATAAACCAGGACAAATAAACTGTAGAAAGAACTATTCCTTTCCACTAGCCAGATTCCTGTGTCTCCTATCCAGAGCACTGATTTCCAAGTTATACTAGTGTCTAAGAAACCCAATTCGTTATCAGCAGGCAGTCTGAAAAGTACAGAAAACGAATAAAGAAACTGCATAACCCTGGATGACAGCTCCCTGGAAGCAGGGTCTTTCCTGCTGGTGCCCTGCTCTCTCCCCACAGCGCACACAATGCCTTCCTGGTATAGAACAGGCTGCTGCTGTTCAGCCACTAAGTCATGTCCGACCTTTTGTGACCCCATGGACTGTAGCCCACCAGACTTCTCTGTCCATGGGATTCCCCAGGCAAAAATACTGGAGTGGGTTGCTATTCCCTTCTCCAGGAGATCTTCCCGACCCAGGGATTAAAGCCGTGTGTCCCGCATTGGCAGATGGATTCTTTACTGCAGAGTCACCAGGGAAGTCCATAGAACAGGTGCTCAAGAAAAAAATTGTTAAATGAAGGGCTATTTCACCTCAGCCATATGAAAGCCTGAAGAAATCTCCCTACTTGTCCAAAGAGTAGACAGTCAATTAGCAGATAACTAGTCAGATTCAATGTCTGACTCTCAGATTCAATGGTTTAAAAAAAGAATCTGACCAACTCTGTCAGATTCTATTGCCCTGGATTTCCCATAAAAGTTAATATTTTGTCAGTATATATTGACAAATATATTATTTAATTTACTCCTTTCAATAATCTATGAATCATATTCTACAGTTACCTCCACTTTATAGGTATGAACACTGGTTATGTACATGATATAAGTTCCCCAAAGGCACACAGCTACCGAAATGAGGCTGATATCTCATTATGGGAATGTCTGTTGCCAGAATATGCCAGAACATGTCAAACAGGAGCCCCATATAAGCCCCGAATAAAACTTTTATTTCAAAAGGTAATGATAAGAAAAGTTCCATCTGTTCTAAGGAATTAGCTAGCTTCTTCCTTGCTGACAATGAGAACTATGTAACTGAGTGTATCTACCTTTCATTTTGGCTACCCAGAGACAAATGCAAACTCAATAGACTAAGACTTTGGGTTTTCTTTCCCCTGATCTTGACTTTTGACTCTCTTTTTGCAGGGCCTGATTCATATTTTTTATCTACTTTATTATCTGAATTTTTGTTATAAATCATCTCAAGTCCTTCTAAGGATTTTGGAATAAACGAACATAGCATCACTATATGTTGATTTTACTATATTTCCAGTCTTCGGAGAAACCACCTTACCAGAGGATCCTCTATGTTGTCTAAAAAGAAAAACCAATTCGCAATTTGTTCCGGGTCTGCATGTAGAATCTTGCATTTAAATACATTCTGCGGTTGTCTCTAAATCATATTAACTTCAAAATTGCTGCAAAGAAAATAAAACTGATAAGTTGATGGCTTCGGTGTGCGGTTTGGTTTGCTTGTTTAATTTTAGACCTTACTTTTCAGTGACATCCGTTCAAACTTGAAACTTCAGTCATTTGCTGACCTTAATTCTCAAGGTATCAGATGAAGTCAGCATTACCAAAGGGAAGCCCACCCATAAAAAGAAAATTTGCATGTGCCTGCTAACGTATTGGGATAGAATTCTAAATGCTTTGGTTTGAAAAGAAATGGAAAGTTTTCTGACCCACTTTAAATCAGTGTTTCAGTAAAATGCTAGTGAAAAACCTACCTAAGGAAGAGACTTGGTTTCCATGAGGTTAGTAGTAATTATTACTCAAAGGAGAAACTGACATGCTCGTCTGATGAGTTGGGTTGTGGATGTTCATGTAGACACTGGGGAAACACTGATGGACTGCGGTTGTTTTAAGATGACGTGATGTGATATATCTTCCTTCTTGTATGGCTTGGTTTCGTCACATCTTCCAAACATCTCAACGCTTTCAGGCCGGGAAAAGATGTGTAAGAGTAAATCCCATTTACCCAAATAATGAAGATGCACTTCTGGGGAGTCACCAGAGACAGAATACTTGTCAATCAAATCCCTCAGGTGGCTAAAGTTACAGCTGATCAACATTCTTTTGACTACATAGAATGAGTTTGTTAAAATATCGTATATCAAGACATGTATGTGGAATCTAGAAATATGGTACAGATGAAACTATTTGCAGGGCAGGAATAAAAATGCAGATGTAGAGAATAGATATGTGGACACAAGATGGGTGGAAGGGATGGGATGAATCAGGAGCATGGGATTGAAATATATACACTACCATGTGTAAAACAGATAGCTAGAGGGAAACTACCGGATAACACTGGGAGCTCAGCTCAGTGCTCTGCGGTGACCCGAGGTACAGGGGGTCGGGGGGTGGGGATGGGAAGGAGGTCCATGAAAGAGGGGATACTTGTATACACATAGCTGGTTGACTTCATCGTACAGCACAGACTAACACAACATTAGAAAGCAACCATCTCCCAATGGATAAAAAGAAAAAGACGTACAGTTTTGTGATCCGACTCCATCAGATAAAAATAGTCTGGTCTGGGCTAGATCTAGGCCCTTGCAACATCAAAAAATGAATAGCAAAAAATAAAATAATAAAATTTCAAAAAACAAATAGCAGAAGAAAGATAATTAGTCACTCACAGGAGCTGTTTACGGCGTATCTTCATCAACAACCCTGCAAGAGTTAGAATGACCAGTGGTGAAAAAATGGAATCCAAATGTTGGAAAAGGATTCTGGCTCTCACTTCTCAGCCCTCACCAGCCCATTAACAATGATTCATTTAGAGCTTCTCTATTAATATCTCCTTCAATTTATCATGTCACATAAGGGGGGAAATTCCTCTACCAGCGATTTCAGGGAAGTCTGTTACCTACTCCTGAAGAATTCCCACCCAACAGTTCATCATTCAGGATGGCCCTCAGAAACACAGCCATAGTGAATGCTTAACAGCTTTGCTCTGGAGATGAGCAATGATACTATCAGGTTGATACTAAGATTGATCTTTCTCATTAAAAAAACCATGGTGATTTCACATATAGTAAGTTGTGATCCTTTAAACACAACACCTTTAACTGCAGAGCTGAGCCTCTGGTACATAACACTATTAATACTTCAAAATTAGATGATCTAGATTTTGAACAACTGAATCTAAATCTGGATCTCAGCTAAATCCCAACTGTACTGATTCTCCAAGTCCCTCCAGATGACTCTGCTGCAAACATTCCCTTCCCTCAAAACCATGTCTTCCTATTAAGTATCTGATGTTGCTTGTATGCTGGCCCACAAATTCAAAACCCAAAAAAGATTCTTGGCAGCTACTCATTATCCTTTCTATAGTAAATCAAAATCAAGAGAAAAGGAGGCTTACTGGTGATGTGAACACCATGAGACAACATGACACCCATTTCTTTGAGTAGCCATTGTCTTTAAGGCGTAATATACAGAAATCATTAATGATGGCATAGGGCCTCCTCTTCTACTCAGACTATTGCTATTTTTTATTTTAAAAGGCTCTAAAGTAGGAAAAAAAGACAGTGATTATCTCCATGGTAACCCCACCACCCAAGCAAGAAATTATTTATTTATTTATTTAATTTTTTAATGACAGTCTTAATTTAAGGAATATATATCCTTCTATCTCCCATGTTATTCTCTACTATAAGTAGAAGGGAATGCTGTTTGATAATGTAACACAGTCAAGGAGCTTTGAAGATCATTTCTCTAAGTCAAGAAGCCCAGAGACACTTCACTAAGACCATCCCTTCCAAAGCATGTTTGGCTCCCAGGAAGCCAGCCTCCCGGCCTCCACCTGCTCCTCCTCCCCATACCCTACCCAGCTCTCAACAGCCAGGTTGCAGTTCCTGGTTACTTGTGGGTACCTGTTTCCCAGGCCTCCAAGAAGCAAGACTGATAAATCTGAAGAAAATCACTAAGCAAAGTCATCACCCTTAATTTACTACCCCTATTTGTTTTTCCACTATTTTCTTTCTCCAAAAATTCAGACAATCAAAGATTACCTGATGCAAAAATTAATTTTATCTAAAGGGAAACTGAGCCTCAAGGACATGAAGTGCCCGAAGGGATGGGTGGTTAATGGCAGAGATACAGCAAAAACCAAAGTGCTCTCTCAGTGGGTGTTCTGGTGGTTTAGTCGCTAAGTTGTGTCCAACTCCTATGATCCCACGGACTGTAGCCTGCCAGGATCCTCTGTCTATGGGATTCTCCAGGCAAGAATACTGAAGTGGGTTGCCATTTCTTTCTCCAGAAGATCTTCCCACCCCAAGAATCGAACCTGGGTCTCTTGCATTGTAGACAGATTCTTTACTGACTGAGCTATGAATTTCCAGTCCAGCATTCCTTCTGTCTCAGCAGGCTGAGGTATAAACCTGAACCAGCTGCCTCTGTAGATAACTAGCCTCCCCGTTCTACACACCATCTTTCTACTTCTGACTCTTTCTCCAGCTCAGGTGTGCATCTGAGAAATCCATGCTGCTCAAGACTGGGCATAACCAGCTCCTATCACCACCTCAAAATGATCATTTTTATACTTTTGTGAAAACTCACTTTACTTCCCATCCTTGTTAAAGCAAGGGTTAGTATTGCAAAGGACGGTACACAGGGTGTATTTCATTGGCACGGGAGGCAGACACAGACAGGACAACTAGAATCAGCTTGCCCCCTTTGGCCAATAAACACATTCACCTTGACCTCATTCCTACCAGACAGCAGAAGCAAGAAATCTTCTATTTAAGGATGGTCCAGAGCAGATCACAACCTTACCATACTGCCTTCAAAATGATCAGGATGGAAAGTCAAAGTGTTAGCTTAGTATGGTCACGGGGGTGCAACTGGGTCCCAAAAGGAATAGTCAAGATTCCAAACTACCCAAACATTCTTCATATTGTAATTCAGTCAAAATATTGAGCACTTCCTATTTACTAGATACTATGTAAAGTGATACAAACGCTAATATCTGTCTAGCAGGAAAATCAGATATGCAAGCAAATGACAGGTGATACACTAAAAATATACATGGGCAGATGTGCACCGGAGAGAAACCAGCAACACAGAAGCAATCTGTGAAGCCCTATGTTGCATAAAGCCCCGCATGAGGTACCACGGAAGTTACAAAGACGAATAACATGCTGGCCTTGAGGGATGACAGTAAAATCTAAATTGGAAATAAACATTTGTCTTCAACATACTCTTCCCAGCCAAATAAAATACAGTACAAAATGAAGTAAGGACTTCCCTGGCTTTCCAGTGGTTAAGACCCTGCATTCTCACCACAGAGAGCAAAGGGTCAATCCCTGGTTGGGGAACAAAGATCCCACAAGCCATGCAGTTGTGGCCCAAAGAATAAATAACAAGCTACTATAGAGGTAGGTAAAAATCTCATGTTGTGGGAGCTGCTTATTCCAGCTATAGTGATCAGGAGGGACCTCCAGACCCAAAAGACACATTTGAAATGGATCTGGAAGGACAATGAGAATTCTGATATAAACTGAGGATGAGGAAGGGCATTTCAGAGACAATACCTAATGAAAAATGTGCAGGCATTACAGATCTCCCCTGACTTCAGATGGTATTACAAGGAATTCTCTGGAGATCCAGTGGTTAGGACGCCACACTTTCACTGAAGAGGGCATGGGTTCAAGCCGTGCTTGGGGTGCTAAGATCCCACAAACTGAGAGGTGTGGCCAAAAAAAAAGACGGGGCTACATCCTGATCAATTGAAAACATCTTGATGTGAATGTATTTAATACACCTTAACCCATCAAGCATCATGGCTTAGCATTGCCTAATTTAAGTGTGCCCAGAACACTTACTTTAGCCTATAGTTAGGCAAAATCACCTAACACAGAGTTCATTTTATAATAAAATATTGAATATCCCACGTAATTGACTAAATAATGTGCTAAAAGTAAAAAGTACAATGGTTGTTTGGGTACAGAGAGTGGTAAGTGTATCAGTTGTTCATCCTCATGACTACATGGCTGACTGGGAGCTGCCACTGGCCAGCACCACAAGAGAAGATAGCACCATATCACCAGCCTGGGAAAAGATCAACATTCAAAATCCGAAGTATAGCTTCTAGTGAACACATATCACTTATGCACATGCAAAGTTGAAAAAATTATAAGTCGAACCACCATTAATCCAGGGACCATCTGTAGGAGAATAATCAGGAACTCTTGAGTCCAAGTCATGGAGTGTGGTGGAGGGTGAAGCTGTAAAATTTGCAGATGTTCAATACAAAGTCAAATATTTGAAAAGTTCCTGATGCTTGGAAAGATTGAAGACAGGAGGAGAAGGGAATGACAGATGATGAGATGGTTGGATGGCATCACTAACCCGATGGACATGAGTCTGAGCAAGCTCTGGGAGTTGGTGATGATAGGGAGGCCTGCAGTCCACGGCGTCTCTAAGAGTGGGATATGACTGAGTGACTGAACTGAACTGAAGGGGTTTGCATTTTATTCTGTACACAACCAAGTGACAGAAGACACAATCAGAGCCATACTTTGAAGATCATTATTGCAGGAATGTCAAAGGAGGGCAGAAGGCAGCAATTGGGAGGAGCAAATGTGGCTATTAAAACAGTTCAGGTACACAAATGAGCCCATCTATGGAAAAGAAACAGACTCACAGACGCAGAAAACAGACATGTGACTGCCAAGGTGGTGGGAGGGAGGGCAAGAAATGGACTTGGGGTTAGCAAATGCAAACCATTGTATGTAGGATGGATAAACACCAAGGTTCTACTATATAGCACCCTGTAATAAACCATAATGGAAAAGAATATAAAGAGAATATATATATATATATATATGTATAACTGAATCACTTTGCTTTACAGCAGAAATTAAAACAGCCTTGTAAATCAACTATACTTCAATTAAAAAAAAATGCAAGTGGGTGAGAGTCTGAGTTAGAGGTATGGCAGTAGGTTTGGGAATAGGAAATAGATGTGAGAGACACAGCAGCTGCTAAGATGGCTACCTGATCACAAGTGGAGGAGGGACGGGGAGCTCACAGTGACTCCATGTCTTCAAGGGTAGGTGCTGAGGTCAACACCAGAATCAAGGAAATCAGGGCAAGCTGCATCCCACTTCCTCTTCCATCTGCAGCTGCTTCATCTACCAAGGTCATCCATCTAACATTACCCCTGAGATTCATCTGTTCATGCCCTTCCTCACTGATTGGTCAGGATCTGTCTAGCCAGGAAAACATCCCACTGCAAAGAAGGGGCAGAGAAAGGGTAACTTGTCCCCAGCCACATCTACATCCCTCATTTTATCATCCTTGGGATAGATGTCAATGTTCCCTAGGAGGAGCCATTCTCAAGGACCTGAAATCAAAGTTCACCTTACTTAGAGAGTAGAGAGAAAAAGAAAGAGGAACAATTTCCTTCTCTTTTTCCTTCTTATCCCATCTCCCCCTTCCTTTCTTGTTGTTACCATTGTCTGCTCTTTGCACATGCAAAGTTGAAAAAATTATAAAAGTTGAAAAAATTATAAAAAAAGTTGAAAAAATTATAAAAGTTAAAAAAATTATTTCTGCCCTTTCTTTCTCTACCCTCACCACCTTCCTGCAGTCTCCCACCTCCACTTTCAGCTCCCCTCTTTGTCTGACTACGTTTCCTCATTCCTTCTTCCTCCTGAGGAAGTTGCTTGGTAACATGCAGTGTTAGACATGTCTTTGATAGTAAATCTCATGTCTCTCAAATCTAGTTATTTGTTCCTCAGGCAGAGTAGACATTGAACAAAGCAGCTGTTAAATCAGTGAAATAATATATCCTGTCATCACGAAATTATGTATTGGTCTTTTGTTGGTTTGTTTATACGGCAAGACCTTGAGTAGCTTCTGGAATGATGCCCACAACTGGCTAGGAAATCTGGTGAGGAAAGGCACTATAGAATGGGAAATCAAGGCATATGGCAGAAGAAAACTGGTCAGAAGTGTGACTGTGATGCCAAACGTTTATTTCCCTATGAGCTGTTAAAAGAGAGGACATCATCTACAGCAGCTTCATGCTTGCCCATAAATAAATAATTTCTCGGTCTCCGCTCAGCCCCTGACAAGTCATAGTTCCTTGAAGAATGAAAAGAGGATATAATCTTTAGAAAAATGGATTTCTGTTCTTCCCATTATCCTTCAGAAGCAGATTATTACCCGTCACGAAGGGGCGGTTTTTCTTTGACCTCATTTTGGGATGGAACTTTTAACCAAAATGGTGTCACCCCTGAACTCACTCCAACACGCCAACGCAAGTGACCACAGAAGCAACAAAACCCTATAAAAAGGGAGAAGATAGCACTACACTTTGCTCATCTCACAACAAGCACAAGCTCATCCATCTCCAGTGAACTGGAAGGAACCACCATGGCTTCTATGAGAACTGCGTCTATGGTGAGTCCTGCACTAATGTGTGATGCGCTTCTTGATTTGGACTGGATCGATTTCTGGACTGCAGGCATGAAATTCTAGATTCTAACTATGGAAATCCAAGAATACAGTCTATATAGGATGGGAAATGAAACCCATGATAGATATTTGTCATTATTTACCATTTTCAAGAACTGGTGCATATCAGTTTGAAAGATAAGATTAAAACTGAAAGATAGCTCTACTGGAGCTAAACCACACAAGAAGTGTCAATGTGACATTGTGCTGTAAGAGAGAATGTTTATTGAAACTCTGTTTCTCTGAGTACAAGGGATTTAATATAATTCTTCCTCAGTGCTTTTCTTTAATTCAAAATAAGATGGGTCACTATCCTTGGAGATTTAATGTTTTGGCAATGACTCTTCTTTCCATTATTGTATTATTATACTANGTTTGACTGTGATGCCAAACGTTTATTTCCCTATGAGCTGTTAAAAGAAAGGACATCATCTACAGCAGCTTCATGCTTGCCCATAAATAAATAATTTCTCGGTCTCCGCTCAGCCCCTGACAAGTCATAGTTCCTTGAAGAATGAAAAGAGGATATAATCTTTAGAAAAATGGATTTCTGTTCTTCCCATTATCCTTCAGAAGCAGATTATTACCCGTCACGAAGGGGCGGTTTTTCTTTGACCTCATTTTGGGATGGAACTTTTAACCAAAATGGTGTCACCCCTGAACTCACTCCAACACGCCAACGCAAGTGACCACAGAAGCAACAAAACCCTATAAAAAGGGAGAAGATAGCACTACACTTTGCTCATCTCACAACAAGCACAAGCTCATCCATCTCCAGTGAACTGGAAGGAACCACCATGGCTTCTATGAGAACTGCGTCTATGGTGAGTCCTGCACTAATGTGTGATGCGCTTCTTGATTTGGACTGGATCGATTTCTGGACTGCAGGCATGAAATTCTAGATTCTAACTATGGAAATCCAAGAATACAGTCTATATAGGATGGGAAATGAAACCCATGATAGATATTTGTCATTATTTACCATTTTCAAGAACTGGTGCATATCAGTTTGAAAGATAAGATTAAAACTGAAAGATAGCTCTACTGGAGCTAAACCACACAAGAAGTGTCAATGTGACATTGTGCTGTAAGAGAGAATGTTTATTGAAACTCTGTTTCTCTGAGTACAAGGGATTTAATATAATTCTTCCTCAGTGCTTTTCTTTAATTCAAAATAAGATGGGTCACTATCCTTGGAGATTTAATGTTTTGGCAATGACTCTTCTTTCCATTATTGTATTATTATACTACAGCCTTGTTACACTAACCCTGTTTTCTTAGGTATGTTTCCCAGCTTTTCCAAATTTACATATATTGATTCTGTAATCAAATTGGGTTTCAAAAAAGATGCTTTAACAATATTTTAAAAACAGAGATCTTTTAATTCTAACCTAAAGTTATATATGCATCTTTTTTGAAACCCAATTTGATTATAGAATCAATATATTTAAATTTAGAAAAACTGGAAATATACTTAAGAAAATGTAAGGGGGGGGGTTGAGTTTGGGCTTGGGTGTTTGCCAGTGGTACCAACAGAATTTCTAACTGATACCACGTGGATTTTCTACAGCCCTTTATGTCTAAGGTGAGCATTCCCTTTTACTCAGTGTTTCACAAAATGTAACAGGAGAGATCAATGGTGTAGGAGGGATTTCTTCCTAGAAAATCAAGGTCGTTACCCTTCCAAAGACCTGAGAGTGATGCATATACTGATATATTGATGACTTGCCATCTTCACTAAAATTACTGTCAGCCAATGAATAATGTGGTTTTTCTACATTAAAAAAAAAAAAAAAAGTTCAAGACTGGTAGAAATGCCATGGCCCTAATATCACTTTGGTCATCTCACCAGCTTTTCACTTCACATATTTGAAAATTTGGTGTAGATTCTCCTGGACCATAGACTGTTCTCTACTATCAGCAATTCAGTCATCACCACAGTGTGTTAACAAAAACCATGTAGTACTAACCCAATCTACCTCTTTCTCCATCCAGTCACTGCTACTGCTTCTGAGTCTGGTGGCTCTTGTGAAGGCAGGAGTCATCATCCCACAGAGTCCAGGCTGCCCACCTACTGAAGACAAGAACTTCCCGCATCATGTGAGGGTCAACCTGAACATCGTCAACCGGAGCACGAACTCCAGAAGGCCCACCGATTATCACAAGCGCTCCACCTCACCTTGGACTCTCCAGTACGTAAGCACCCCAGATAAAACCTCTGCATTCTTCTACGTCAGAATAACGCATCAGACTACCAGTTAAATCATCTGAAGTCAGAATAACGCATCAGACTACCAGTTAAATCATCTGAGGGGGGTGATATTACTCATTCAGAATCACCTGTCAAAACTGGAAGAGCCATTGTGCAAACCAGTGATTCTCCAACTTTCTTTCTATAGATTTCTTCCATAGACCACAGCTCTCCCCAGCCCACCCATAACATCTAGCCTACTAGTTCTCTGTGTCCCCAGAATCCACCCAAATGAATGGTGGTCATCATTCTGAGATTTATGACACCCCAAGTCTGTTGTTTATTTATCCAAAAAAGAAGCAGACATTTAGCATGGGAGATTAGTACTGGAATTCTCTTTCCCAGGGCTACCAGAGAATACCCTGGTAGAGTTTGTTGACAACAACAATTAATTAACTAGGATTTTTGTGCTTTTTTTGGTTATATTAGCACTGGGAAAATTAGCTTGAATCCCAGTAGAAGAAGTGTTCCATTTGGTGTTTCACCCCTTTTTGACTTAGTCTTGAATTACATCCCCAACAGATTGACATTCGCTGTTTCTTTAATACATCTAATGGTGATGGTGGTGGTGGTGGTTTAGCCACTAAGTCGTGTCTGACTCTTGTGACCCCATGGACTGTAGCCCACCAGGCTCCCCTTTAGACCCTATGATGGATCAAATACAAAATGCATTTTGATAATTTGATTTCAGGCAAATGACCTCAGTTATGTGCAGCCTACAGATTCACCTGTCTATAGGATCTTTTCTTCTTACTTCTACTTACCAAAAATAGTTCAAATAAATTAAACTAAGTCCAGTCATTCTCTCAACCAGAGGAGAGGGAGAAGGGAAAGTTACAAAGGGGCTTCAGATTTTGTTTCCAGCCCTTCCTGTCACCTGTGGGCTCTGTTTAATCAATGTGTTGTCAGATACATTTGGATGCCTTTCTTGTTTCAAAGACAGACTTCATTAAGTCAGATTAGCAGCTATCTTGTTTATAGATGACTCTCAGTTTTTTTCATCTATCAACTGTACCCTAGAAAAATATCCTTTATGACAAACCTAAATCCTTTCTGTAGTTTCAGTCTGTCTTCTTCTGTTTATTCTTCAAAGAACCTGGGAAAAGCTGATCATTGTTTCTTTTTTCTATAACAGTTCATGGGCTTCCAAATCCAAGTTTTTCCCAAACAGCTTCTTTTCCAGATGAATAGCACTTAGAGAATGTGCATGCCTATCGTTTGTCCACCTGGGAATTTGCCTCCCTTTGCTTATTCCTGTTTGATTTCCTTACGACTCTACCAGGAATTCACGTTCTTCCCGGCTTTTGTCTCCCCTGCAGCCGCAACGAGGACCCTGAGAGGTACCCCTCTGTGATCTGGGAGGCCAAGTGCAGCCACTCGGGCTGTGTCAATGCTGAGGGGAAGGTGGACCATCACATGAACTCTGTCGCCATCCAGCAAGAGATTCTGGTCCTTCGAAGGGAGTCTCAGCACTGCCCTCACTCCTTCCGGCTGGAGAAGATGCTGGTGGCCGTGGGCTGCACCTGTGTCACCCCCATTGTCCGCCATGTGGCTTAAGAGCTTTCTGTTAGGCTTTCTGGGGAGTAGACCCAGCCCCATTTCTGACCAACATCATTTATGTATTTAATAAGCCCTGAAATAACTTTGGGGCACAAGATTCCACTTTGATGTATTACATGCTTTATTTTCTATTCTTTTAGGGCAAGTTTCCAGATTTGTGAATAGTATTATTTAAAAGGTAGAACCTATATTTATATGAGCTATTTATGGATCTATTTATGTTTCATAAGTCTTTATGAAAAAGGTGAAATATATGAGTATCTGTTTTGCCTAGGGAAATCTTTGATAGGATTAAATAGCAGTTGAAAATTTCTGAGCTTGTACTATGTATGGCTATAGAATTTTCTCTTCCTTGTCTCTTTGGAGTACATGACACAGCTGAAAAGAGACTAAATTTAGTTTCATATTTATTTACTTAATGTTGTAAATTATTGAGGCATTACAAGAGAGACAGCAAGTCTAACTGCTCTGTTAAACTGTTGTCATAAAAACAATTTGTAATAATAAAGTTTGGGAAAAAATGTTGCTTCTTTATTCTTTTCTCATTAAAATGTCTTCAGAGAGACCAGAATACTGGAGTGGGTATCTGTTCCCTTCTCCAGGGGATCTCCCTAACTCAGGGATGAAACCAGGTCTCCCACATTGAGGACGTATTCTTTACCAGCTGAGCCACCAGGGAAGCCCAAGAATACTGGAGTGGGTAGCCTATCCATTCTCTAGGGGATCTTCCTGATCCAGAAATCAAACCGGGCTCTCCTGCATTGCAGGAGGATTCTTTACCAGCTGAGCTACCAAGGAAGCCCTTCAGAGAGGTCAGCTCTTTCTTATTTGGAACAGTATGCAAATTTATCAATAGAACAAAACAAAGCATGCCTTTGAGTAGCAATACCCTCCACCCACCCCAATTCCAGATTCTCAGTTTTACTCTTTTCAAAACAGTAGAAGGATTTCCCTGGTAGTCCAGTGGTTAAGACTCTGTGCTCCCAGTGCAGGGGGCCCAGGTTCAATCCCTGGTCAGGGAACTAGATCCCACGTGCTGCAACTAAAGATCCCACATTCTACAACTAAGACTTGGAGCAGCCAAATAAACATTTGTTTAAAAAAAAGACAATAGAGGATGGAGACCCTCATACTATATCCAGTGCTATGGACACATGCACTCTGGAACAAATTAAGGAAATAAAAACAATGGCCCTAAGAAAATGACATATCATTGCTAAAAAACACACAGGAGGAAAAGAAAGATCCTCCCCAAAACAGGACCTGAGGTTTGGCAGGAAGGAGGAAGTTCTGGGAGAAAACATTGGTTTCAGACTAGAAGGGCCTGTGTCTCCCCGAGTTTTGGCTGCTTTTGAAGATGAAGGTCAACCAGAGATCTAGAAAAGAACATTTCTCTCTTCTCAGGCCATACCCCTAGAACAGCCTCTTCAGCCCTCAGCCTTTAACTCAGTGCAGTCCAAGACACTGACAAGAGCTACTGGGGCAAAACAAACTTCAAGCATGAGAAAAGTTCAGCCTAAGTAAAATAAAAACCAACTGTATTCAATTCCAGAGTAGCTTCATGTTTCTAGTCATAACCATATTTCCCCATCGTGGCCAAGCATGTCATCTTGCCCTACTTCTGGGCAACCCTGAGANTTTGTCTCCCCTGCAGCCGCAACGAGGACCCTGAGAGGTACCCCTCTGTGATCTGGGAGGCCAAGTGCAGCCACTCGGGCTGTGTCAATGCTGAGGGGAAGGTGGACCATCACATGAACTCTGTCGCCATCCAGCAAGAGATTCTGGTCCTTCGAAGGGAGTCTCAGCACTGCCCTCACTCCTTCCGGCTGGAGAAGATGCTGGTGGCCGTGGGCTGCACCTGTGTCACCCCCATTGTCCGCCATGTGGCTTAAGAGCTTTCTGTTAGGCTTTCTGGGGAGTAGACCCAGCCCCATTTCTGACCAACATCATTTATGTATTTAATAAGCCCTGAAATAACTTTGGGGCACAAGATTCCACTTTGATGTATTACATGCTTTATTTTCTATTCTTTTAGGGCAAGTTTCCAGATTTGTGAATAGTATTATTTAAAAGGTAGAACCTATATTTATATGAGCTATTTATGGATCTATTTATGTTTCATAAGTCTTTATGAAAAAGGTGAAATATATGAGTATCTGTTTTGCCTAGGGAAATCTTTGATAGGATTAAATAGCAGTTGAAAATTTCTGAGCTGGTACTATGTATGGCTATAGAATTTTCTCTTCCTTGTCTCTTTGGAGTACATGACACAGCTGAAAAGAGACTAAATTTAGTTTCATATTTATTTACTTAATGTTGTAAATTATTGAGGCATTACAAGAGAGACAGCAAGTCTAACTGCTCTGTTAAACTGTTGTCATAAAAACAATTTGTAATAATAAAGTTTGGGAAAAAATGTTGCTTCTTTATTCTTTTCTCATTAAAATGTCTTCAGAGAGACCAGAATACTGGAGTGGGTATCTGTTCCCTTCTCCAGGGGATCTCCCTAACTCAGGGATGAAACCAGGTCTCCCACATTGAGGACGTATTCTTTACCAGCTGAGCCACCAGGGAAGCCCAAGAATACTGGAGTGGGTAGCCTATCCATTCTCTAGGGGATCTTCCTGATCCAGAAATCAAACCGGGCTCTCCTGCATTGCAGGAGGATTCTTTACCAGCTGAGCTACCAAGGAAGCCCTTCAGAGAGGTCAGCTCTTTCTTATTTGGAACAGTATGCAAATTTATCAATAGAACAAAACAAAGCATGCCTTTGAGTAGCAATACCCTCCACCCACCCCAATTCCAGATTCTCAGTTTTACTCTTTTCAAAACAGTAGAAGGATTTCCCTGGTAGTCCAGTGGTTAAGACTCTGTGCTCCCAGTGCAGGGGGCCCAGGTTCAATCCCTGGTCAGGGAACTAGATCCCACGTGCTGCAACTAAAGATCCCACATTCTACAACTAAGACTTGGAGCAGCCAAATAAACATTTGTTTAAAAAAAAGACAATAGAGGATGGAGACCCTCATACTATATCCAGTGCTATGGACACATGCACTCTGGAACAAATTAAGGAAATAAAAACAATGGCCCTAAGAAAATGACATATCATTGCTAAAAAACACACAGGAGGAAAAGAAAGATCCTCCCCAAAACAGGACCTGAGGTTTGGCAGGAAGGAGGAAGTTCTGGGAGAAAACATTGGTTTCAGACTAGAAGGGCCTGTGTCTCCCCGAGTTTTGGCTGCTTTTGAAGATGAAGGTCAACCAGAGATCTAGAAAAGAACATTTCTCTCTTCTCAGGCCATACCCCTAGAACAGCCTCTTCAGCCCTCAGCCTTTAACTCAGTGCAGTCCAAGACACTGACAAGAGCTACTGGGGCAAAACAAATTTCAAGCATGAGAAAAGTTCAGCCTAAGTAAAATAAAAACCAACTGTATTCAATTCCAGAGTAGCTTCATGTTTCTAGTCATAACCATATTTCCCCATCGTGGCCAAGCATGTCATCTTGCCCTACTTCTGGGCAACCCTGAGAATTCTCAAGCTGGTCCCACAGGCTCCCTGCTTCTCAAAAGACCACCTTCTGCACTAGTTTATTCCCTATGAACTCCAGCCCCACCCAGAGAACCATGGCTTTTCTCTGCTTCTTTGCCAATTTCAAACCCAAGGTCATCTTCTCCAGCCACATCCTTCCAATGCTTCTGTACCCTGAGATCTTGAGTCTCGTGACCATCTCCCATCATGGTCTTCATACAAGAGATTCACTGGCAGCTACTACTGAAGGTGTCTCGCAGTCTCTGCTTTAAAACCTCTCCTTAAAGTATTGTTGTTCATTTCTCTGTTTTCCTCGAATAGTAGTGGTGAAAATAAATGGCGTTTTGCTTTGGGANTCCAAACCCAAGGTCATCTTCTCCAGCCACATCCTTCCAATGCTTCTGCACCCTGAGATCTTGAGTCTCGTGACCATCTCCCATCATGGTCTTCATACAAGAGATTCACTGGCAGATACTACTGAAGGTGTCTTGCAGTCTCTGCTTTAAAACCTCTCCTTAAAGTATTGTTGTTCATTTCTCTGTTTTCCTTGAATAGTAGTGGTGAAAATAAATGGCGTTTTGCTTTGGGATGGAGGATGAGAAAATGGCATATACTACCACAGTTCTAAACCATGATTTCTCACTAGACTGTATTCCTGGGAATTTTGAGAGTGGGAAGAGATGGCTGCTTTCCAAGCCTCTTCTCCCTTGATATGCATTACTTTCATTTTCCCTTCATTTCTGTCAGTTAGCACCATCATTCACACCATCACCTCTGCTGGAGATTTGTGAGGCATCCCTGACTCTCCCCTCTTCCTCTCTCTCACTCCTGACACCCACACGTCCCCCAAACTCATGAAGTGTCACTTCCTGAAAGTTCTCCAATTAACCCAGGTTCAGGACTTCACCTTTTCTCATTTCTCTCCTGCTATTGGCACAGCTTCCTGCCTGTCGTTGCTGCTGTTGCTCCTTTCCCTTCAATCCATCCTCCTGTCTGTCTGTGTCACAAAATCAGACATAACATCAGACATAGCCTGGCCCTGGTCCTGCCGTGTTTCGAATCTCATGTGACTTCCCGCTTGATGTTCCACCCTGCCATNCATCCCCCAAACTCATGAAGTGTCACTTCCTGAAAGTTCTCCAATTAACCCCGGTTCAGGACTTCACCTTTTCTCATTTGTCTCCTGCTATTGGCACAGCTTCCTGCCTGTCGTTGCTGCTGTTGCTCCTTTCCCTTCAATCCATCCTCCTATCTGTCTGTGGCACAAAATCAGACATAACAACATCAGACATAGCCTGGCCCTGGTCCTGCCGTGTTTCGAATCTCATGTGACTTCCCGCTTGATGTTCCACCCTGCCATTATCAAGTCCTTGCTCTCACCGCCACGCGGTCTTGAGCTCCGTGCCTGTGACACGGCCCCTCTGCCTTGTATGCCTTTCCCACCCTCTGTTTCTTCTATTCATACCCTGCCAGTATGGTCTCAACGTTTGAGTCCCCCACAATTCAAATCCTAACCCCCAAAGTGATGGAATTGGGGGACCGGACCATTGGGGAGGTCATGAGGGTGGAGCCCTTCTGGAATGAGATTGGTACCCTTATTAAAGAAGCCCCAGAGAGCTTCCTTGGCTTCCCAAGTGGCTCAGTGGTAAAGAATCTGCTTGCTAATGCGGGAGACATTAGGGGGACAGTGAAAATATCCTTAATATTTTGAGGGGGTTAAGGGCAATGGAACAGTGAGATACTTGTTTTTAATTCTGGTTCTTTAGTTCTGGGGATTTTGATATTTTTCTTTATTTTTTTTAAAAAAATTGAGATGTAACTGACATATAACACTATGTTGGTTTTGGGTATCAGTTCAGTTCAGTTCAGTTCAGTTGCTCAGTCATGTTTGACTCTTTGCGACCTCATGATCCACAGCATGCCAGGCCTCCCTGTCCATCACCAACTCCAGGAGTTTACCCAAACTCATGTCCATCAAGTCAGTGATGCCATCCAGCCATCNTAGGGATTTTGATATTTTCCTTTATTTTTTTTTAAAAAAATTGAGATGTAACTGACATATAACACTATGTTGGTTTTGGGTATCAGTTCAGTTCAGTTCAGTTGCTCAGTCATGTTTGACTCTTTACGACCCCATGATCCACAGCATGCCAGGCCTCCCTGTCCATCACCAACTCCAGGAGTTTACCCAAACTCATGTCCATCAAGTCAGCGATGCCATCCAGCCATCTCATCCTCTGTCATCCCCTTCTCCTCCTGCCCGAAATCCCTCCAAGCATCAAGGTCTTTTCCAATGAGTCAGTTCTTCGCATGAGGTGGCCAAAGTACTGGAGTTTCAGCTTCAGCATCAGTCCTTCCAATGAACACCCAGCACTGATCTCCTTTAGGATGGACTGGTTGGATCTTCTTGCAGTTCAAGGGACTCTCAAGAGTCTTCTCCAACACCATAGTTCAAAAGCATCAATTCTTCGGCACTCAGCTTTCTTCACAGTCCAACTTTCACATCCATACAAGACCACTGGAAAAACTATAGCCTTGACTAGACGGTTTTGGATATACAACATAATGATTTCATATATGCATATATCATGAAATGATTACCACAATGGGCTTCTCTGATAGCTCAGTTGGTAAATAATCCACCTGCAATGCAAGAGACCCTGGTTCAAATCCTGGGTCAGGAAGATACATACAAGGGAGAAAGGATAGGCTACCCAGTCTGGTATTCTTGGGCTTCCCTTGTGGCTCAGCTGGTAAAAAATCTGCCTGCAATGCAAGAGACCTGGGTCTGATCCTTGGGTTGGGAAGATCCCCTGGAGAAGGGAAAGTTTTAGGGGTACAACATAATAATTTGATATATGCATATATCAAAAGATGATTACCACAATAAATCTAGCTAAATTGATCATCACACACAGTTTCAACTTTTTTGGGTTAGGATTAGAACTTTTAAGATCTAGTCTCTAAACACCTTTCAAATATATAATACAGTGTTATTGACTATAGTCACCATGCTATGCATTACAGCTCCAGGACTTCTTTATCTTGTAACTGGAAGTTCGTACCTTCTGACCATTTTCATCCATCTNAAGATCTAGTCTCTAAACAACTTTCAAATATATAATACAGTGTTATTGACTATGGTCACCATGCTATGCATTACAGCTCCAGGACTTCTTTATTTTGTAACTGGAAGTTCGTACCTTCTGACCATTTTCATCCATCTCAGTATTTTTTTTAATGTAAAATATCTTGCAAGTATATTAAGCTTGTTTAATTTCTAAAAACAGTGGCTGACTTTATTTTTCTGGGCTCCAAAATCATTGCAGATGATGATTGCAGCAATGAAATTAAAAGATGCTTACTCCTTGGAAGGAAAGTTATGATCAACCTAGACAGCATACTAAAAAGCAGAGACATTACTTTGCCAACAAAGGTCCGTCTAGTCAAGCCTGTGGTTTTTCCAGTGGTCAGGTATGGATGTGAGAGTCGGACTATAAAGAAAGATGAGCGCTGAAGAATTGATGCTTTTGAACTGTGGTGTTGGAGAAGACTCTTGAGGGTCCCTTGGAGAGCAAGGAGATCCAACCAGTCCATCCTAAAGGAAATCAGTCCTGAATATTCGTTCGAAGGACTGATGCTGAAGCTGAAACTCCGATACTTTAGCCACCTGATGCGAAGAGCTGACTCATTTGAAAAGGCCCTGATACTTGGAGGGATTTCGGGCAGGAGGAGAAGGGGATGACAGGGGGTGAGATGGTTGGATGGAATCACCAACTTGATGGACATGGGTTTGGGTGGACTCCGCGAGTTGGTGATGAACAGGGAAGCCTGGCGTGCTGCGGTTCATAGGGTCACAAAGACTTGAATACAACTGAGCAACTGAACTGAACTGAACTGAATTTCCAAAAATAAAGAAGATATAAGCTTACACTGAGGAGGAAAATATAAAATACCAAATCAGGAACCAAAATTATATTGATGTCAGACTTATCCACATCAAACTCCAGGAAATAATAGAATAAAATCTTCAAAGTCCAAACAGAGAGAAAGTACAGATCAGATAGCTTCTGCTCAGACAAGACCTCTTTGATCATCAAATGATACATTTGTGAAGTTATGTGCTTAAGAGCTGCACATTTCTTTGTATGCAATGGTTCAATACAAATTTTGCTTAAGAAAAAGAACAATGTCTAACATGTTGGTTCTCAATAAATATTTGTCAAATGAAAAAATAAATGATTCAACCCAAAATGCTCCATCAAATAATATTCTGTGAAGTTAACTGGAAGACCTTCTCAAGCATGTGAGGACAGAGAAAAATTCTGTGTGGGCNCTAACATGTTGGTTCTCAATAAATATTTGTCAAATGAAAAAATAAATGATTCAACCCAAAATGCTCCATCAAATAATATTCTGTGAAGTTAACTGGAAGACCTTCTCAAGCATGTGAGGACAGAGAAAAATTCTGTGTGGGCCTCTTCATGGTTAAAAACAACATTCAGAGATAGACTTTGGCTGACTGACAGATGAATCAAAACTAAGAATTCAGTAACTCAAATGGGCACTTTATTCTTTATACTCTTTATACCCTGGATCCCAGTGAGCCCTGAAACAAACTATTCATTGGATTAAGTCTAAATAATATTTATAATGATGTTATAAAAGCTTTTCAAGTGAGTCAAAAAACCAAAAGAAATTGTTTAAAAAAAAGGCAATATATCTAAAAAAATAAGCTAATAATAATACAATAATCATCTGCATCAAGACGATTGAGCATCAACATCTAGATGATGATCTAGATCATTACCATCGTCTAAACCTGTGATCTAAACTCAGGGAACCAAGCCCCCAAATGGGAACGAAAACAAGAGACCAAATGCAAAAGCAGAAAATTCCTCAGCTTCACTAAAGTGAGGTCAAAAGCTATCACTCCATTCTTGGCTTTGATAAGTAGATGATTTAAAAGTCATCTAATGTGATAAATCAGCTAAAATCTAAATGTAACCATCAGTCATTGTAAACAGATCATAAGATCAGTTCAGCTCAGTTCAGTTGCTCAGCTGTGTCCGACTCTTTGCGACCCCATGAATGGCAGCACACCAGGCCTCCCTGTCCATCACCATCTCCCAGAGTTCACTCAGACCCACGTCCATCGAGTNTTGCTATTCACTAGGTCCTTATTGGTTATCTGTTTTATGTATAATAATGGAAACCTCATGCTGATTGACAAGACAAGTGTTCAGAACATCTGCTCAAAGATATAAACTGACAATGTAATAAGGCATCAAAGTGTCTTTGAAGTACATGCAAAAATATTTACTACTCTTAATAAATAAATTCACATTGAACAATTCCCTATCAAAGTAGCCAGACTTATCTTTTTAACTGTAATAATGTTGGCCAGAATGTGCCAAATTGAGCAATTATTCACTGCTAATTAATGTAAACAGATACAACTTTATGAAAAGCAATTTGATAAAATCACTCAAGAACCTTAAAAATATTCATACTCTTTGGACTACTAGTCATCTAGAAAGTTATTAGAGAAAAATAATATTTTAAAATATATTAATAAAACTATATACAAAACTATATTAGCTTATCATAAATATCATAAAACATTTTGAAATGTTTAAAATGTAGTATAAATACCTGAGTAAAAATCAGGATGAGAGACAGAAAACTATTCAATTATTGTAAATCAGGTATTAAAAACAGGAAGGAAATATTAGGAACACAGGAATAAAAGTACTAACAGGAATTAGTCTGGGTCATCATGAAGAATGATTAATTTTCATGCTTTCTGTATAATATCTGATTTTAAAGTAAAACCTATTTCTTTTTAAATGCCATGCCTTTTTGATCTGAAAACTGGAAACTAAGAATAACGATTGCTTGGTAATTTGAACAAATCATTTTCATTTTTAATACAATAATATGATGAATGCAAGGTATGAAATTACATAAAAATGGCTCTGAGAAAGTCAATATGTGAAACCTGGAACCTCAGACCAAAAAATAAAATAATATAATATAATTTAAAATAACAGAAAGTAGATAAAACAAGACAAAATAAAACTTTAAAACATCCAGGCCACCATAATCATGGCCATTGCACCCCCTTGTGGCAGGAATGCCAAGTAGGGAAACAGAAGGTAAGCATCCTCTCTAGCTGGGAAAAAAACCACAATATCACAAATAATACACTTCTAAAAACAAAACTCTATGTTCAAAACATCAATAAAAACATCTCATCCACAAAAATCAACACTGAAATGAATGTATGCTTTCGTCCTCTCTGTTCCCTGGTATTGGAANCCTCTTCTCTAGCTGGGAAAAAAACCCACAACATCACAAATAATACACTTCTAAAAACAAAACTCTATGTTCAAAACATCAATAAAAACATCTCATCCACAAAAATCAACACTGAAATGAATGTATGCTTTCGTCCTCTCTGTTCCCTGGTATTGGAAACCACCACTATATGTATTATGTTCTACACCCTATGAAGGGGCCATTCATATTGAAAGCATAAATTATCTATTCTGGGGCATATTATCAAATGGTTTATTTATTTTTATCAGTTTAGGCCAAATCTCCATCATATGCTCAGCCTTGGGGTTACCTCAGGTGAAAAATAAATTCATCAGGATAAAAAGCAAGTTATGATGGCAGTTTAGGTAAAGGAAGAGAAACAGGAGGAAATTGCGTTCTGAAGCATTTAAATATAAAAATATCACAAATTAAAAAGCTAACATCGCAACAGTAGTTTTCCACTTCTCACACTGGGGAAGAGTTTTAAANGCGAAAAATAAATTCATCAGGATAAAAAGCAAGTTATGATGGCAGTTTAGGTAAAGGAAGAGAAACGAGGAAATTGCGTTCTGAAGCATTTAAATATCAAAATATCACAAATTAAAAAGCTAACATCGCAACAGTAGTTTTCCACTTCTCACACTGGGGAAGAGTTTTAAATATTACAACACTCACTCTAATCAAATTTTCCCTCCCAGCATTCCCCCAGAATGGTTTCTGTCACCAACACTCAGCCTCAGTTTTAGTACTTTTATGACTGTAAGCAATTTTTTGGATGTCTCTCAACCTTCATCCAGAAAAAGAAATATGAGCTCTGCACGGGAGAAGTTTCAGAGCAGCTGGGAGAGAAGTGATAAAAGCCACTGAAGGCTTAGGAAATTAAAGGGCTAGAGAGAGGGAGCAGGGAGGTGGCATGTTCCTTTTACTTTTCCTGTTTCTTTAAGCAGAAGGCTTATTTAGAATCCAGGTTCAGAAGCTCAGAGCCTGTCACAAAAAAGAGCACTTGAGGAGGCTGGTGTGAATATGGAGAGAGGCCTGAAGCCTTCGAGGGTGGGTGCTTGTCCTTGCAATCCCTCACATTCTCAGGCACCCACTCCCGCCAGGTGTACAGTTTAGGGCAGAGCTGATAAGGTCGGTTCTCAGGGCATGGAGTTCATTGATGGTGATGGAGAGGAAGTCCGCGTGCTGTGTGGTTAAGAGCAAGCAGCCTTTAAAGGCTGCTCTCGAAGGTGATCTGTATCTCACATGCCTCCTGCTAGAATGCTGCAGGTGGGTTACTCTCATGAGTTCCTGGAAGGAGTAACAGCACCCGGTGGTTTGCACATACCCAGACGTATGCCATCTAGGGATGAGGATGACGGAGACAGGGGCAGCAAAGAAGATTTTCTCCTACCCTAACATCAACTGAATCTGCATTAATCACTGGGAAGACAAAGGATAAAAGACTGGCTTGTTCACCTTTATCTGTCAAGGAGGGCTTAGCTGGGTCTTATTGGATGATGACAAGGATAATTATAAAGTTTATGCTGGAAGAACGTTTGAATGGTCTTCCAGTCCATTCCTCTGTCAAAAGATAAGAGAAAGTGATACCATGTATGAACAAGAACATTATCAAGATTAGTTTTAAAGAACTTCAAATATACACCTATTCCAAAACAGAGATTATTGCCTCAAAACACAAGAAGTCTTTCTGCCCAACTGAAATCTTTGTCTTGAATTGGGATCAGGCACCATTGTATAAAAATTCATTACAACTATTACCTCATTATTGGGAGGAGGGATGGATGATATGGGATGTCAAAGAAGCCGTAATAACCTTTTTGCTTTGTTTTAATTTGGCTATGTTGTGTCTTTACTATAGCACACGGGCTTAATTGTCCCATGGTATGTGGGATCTTAGTTCTCTGACCAGATATCAAACCCCGTACCCTGCATTGGAAGGTGAATTTTAACCACTGGACCACCAGGGAAGCCCCCATAATATCTTTAGCATTTTAATTAAGAAAGAAATAAATGAATGAAATTGATTCAGAAATAAAGCAGTGTTGGTCATAAAGATATTGAATAATGATATAATACTATGTTAAATTCTATTCAGTAATTACATATTGCATAGCGGCATTACCCTTTTAGGAAGATCTATGGAAATTTACATGAAGTAGGAAATCTTTCTCAGGAAGTATTCTGGAGCTGGGGAGAGGGGATGGGAGCCAGTGAGTGAATGAGTGAAAGAGTTGGCCTTAGCTTGGCGTACAGTCAGGTCGCCTAGAGGAACAGGACAGTAAGTGGATTCAGGCATGTGGATGTGGGTATATATACCACATCTCTTCTGGTTCTTTAATTTTCTGAATTAAAAAAGAAGCAAGGTCATCTTCTCTTCTGGTTGCTTTAATTTTCTGAATTAAAAAAGAAGCAAGGTCATCTATCAAGAGTGAAGATGGTGAATGAGGTAGTGGAGATTTGAGGAAATATATAGATCCAGGAGTTAAGAGGCAATAGCTTGGTGACTGGCACCAGAAGGTAAGAGAAAACATGAAAACATGAAATCGTCATGTAGGAGAGTGGAGGCATAAATGAGCATTTCAGCAGCATTACAGGCCCCATTGAGGTTAGCGGTCACGCATTTCAAGTGGGATTAGTCAGCAGGACTGCAGGTTTTTATCCACCCACATTCAAGCACAGAATAAATGGAGACTTGAATTTAACTAGGGTTGAATATGACCAAGTGAAGGAGTAAAGATGGAGGTCATGTGCAAAAGGAGTGGTAATAATAACTGGCCATGGGATTTAAGCGGGCTAGGAAGAGGAAT
>SJYW01016752.1:203197-216221 GCA_006410735.1 Raphicerus campestris | reverse complement strand
CAAATGGTTTATTTATTTTTATCAGTTTAGGCCAAATCTCCATCATATGCTCAGCCTTGGGGTTACCTCAGGCGAAAAATAAATTCATCAGGATAAAAAGCAAGTTATGATGGCAGTTTAGGTAAAGGAAGAGAAACGAGGAAATTGCGTTCTGAAGCATTTAAATATCAAAATATCACAAATTAAAAAGCTAACATCGCAACAGTAGTTTTCCACTTCTCACACTGGGGAAGAGTTTTAAATATTACAACACTCACTCTAATCAAATTTTCCCTCCCAGCATTCCCCCAGAATGGTTTCTGTCACCAACACTCAGCCTCAGTTTTAGTACTTTTATGACTGTAAGCAATTTTTTGGATGTCTCTCAACCTTCATCCAGAAAAAGAAATATGAGCTCTGCACGGGAGAAGTTTCAGAGCAGCTGGGAGAGAAGTGATAAAAGCCACTGAAGGCTTAGGAAATTAAAGGGCTAGAGAGAGGGAGCAGGGAGGTGGCATGTTCCTTTTACTTTTCCTGTTTCTTTAAGCAGAAGGCTTATTTAGAATCCAGGTTCAGAAGCTCAGAGCCTGTCACAAAAAAGAGCACTTGAGGAGGCTGGTGTGAATATGGAGAGAGGCCTGAAGCCTTCGAGGGTGGGTGCTTGTCCTTGCAATCCCTCACATTCTCAGGCACCCACTCCCGCCAGGTGTACAGTTTAGGGCAGAGCTGATAAGGTCGGTTCTCAGGGCATGGAGTTCATTGATGGTGATGGAGAGGAAGTCCGCGTGCTGTGTGGTTAAGAGCAAGCAGCCTTTAAAGGCTGCTCTCGAAGGTGATCTGTATCTCACATGCCTCCTGCTAGAATGCTGCAGGTGGGTTACTCTCATGAGTTCCTGGAAGGAGTAACAGCACCCGGTGGTTTGCACATACCCAGACGTATGCCATCTAGGGATGAGGATGACGGAGACAGGGGCAGCAAAGAAGATTTTCTCCTACCCTAACATCAACTGAATCTGCATTAATCACTGGGAAGACAAAGGATAAAAGACTGGCTTGTTCACCTTTATCTGTCAAGGAGGGCTTAGCTGGGTCTTATTGGATGATGACAAGGATAATTATAAAGTTTATGCTGGAAGAACGTTTGAATGGTCTTCCAGTCCATTCCTCTGTCAAAAGATAAGAGAAAGTGATACCATGTATGAACAAGAACATTATCAAGATTAGTTTTAAAGAACTTCAAATATACACCTATTCCAAAACAGAGATTATTGCCTCAAAACACAAGAAGTCTTTCTGCCCAACTGAAATCTTTGTCTTGAATTGGGATCAGGCACCATTGTATAAAAATTCATTACAACTATTACCTCATTATTGGGAGGAGGGATGGATGATATGGGATGTCAAAGAAGCCGTAATAACCTTTTTGCTTTGTTTTAATTTGGCTATGTTGTGTCTTTACTATAGCACACGGGCTTAATTGTCCCATGGTATGTGGGATCTTAGTTCTCTGACCAGATATCAAACCCCGTACCCTGCATTGGAAGGTGAATTTTAACCACTGGACCACCAGGGAAGCCCCCATAATATCTTTAGCATTTTAATTAAGAAAGAAATAAATGAATGAAATTGATTCAGAAATAAAGCAGTGTTGGTCATAAGGATATTGAATAATGATATAATACTATGTTAAATTCTATTCAGTAATTACATATTGAATAGCGGCATTACCCTTTTAGGAAGATCTATGGAAATTTACATGAAGTAGGAAATCTTTCTCAGGAAGTATTCTGGAGCTGGGGAGAGGGGATGGGAGCCAGTGAGTGAATGAGTGAAAGAGTTGGCCTTAGCTTGGCGTACAGTCAGGTCGCCTAGAGGAACAGGACAGTAAGTGGATTCAGGCATGTGGATGTGGGTATATATACCACATCTCTTCTGGTTCTTTAATTTTCTGAATTAAAAAAGAAGCAAGGTCATCTTCTCTTCTGGTTTCTTTAATTTTCTGAATTAAAAAAGAAGCAAGGTCATCTATCAAGAGTGAAGATGGTGAATGAGGTAGTGGAGATTTGAGGAAATATATAGATCCAGGAGTTAAGAGGCAATAGCTTGGTGACTGGCACCAGAAGGTAAGAGAAAACATGAAAACATGAAATCGTCATGTAGGAGAGTGGAGGCATAAATGAGCATTTCAGCAGCATTACAGGCCCCATTGAGGTTAGCGGTCACGCATTTCAAGTGGGATTAGTCAGCAGGACTGCAGGTTTTTATCCACCCACATTCAAGCACAGAATAAATGGAGACTTGAATTTAACTAGGGTTGAATATGACCAAGTGAAGGAGTAAAGATGGAGGTCATGTGCAAAAGGAGTGGTAATAATAACTGGCCATGGGATTTAAGCGGGCTAGGAAGAGGAATGACACAAGGGCAAAGGACTGTGAACTGATTATAGGGTTTAGCAAAGGGCGAGGAAACAGGTGACACAGATTGGTAGAGTTGGGGTACTCGACCCTCACACCAGTCACCTATAACTATTAACTTTTCCGTTTCACTTGCGTGTCACTGAAGTGCAATTTAGTCTACTGCTGATTTATGTATTTGACTCCAATTTAGTCAGGAAAGTAATGGAATTCACCAAGGGCAGAGAGGCAAGATTGGGGGATGAGATAACACGGGAGTGGAGGAAAGATCAGCTTAGGTTCAGAATCCGAACATGTGGTTTAGTGAGGAAGCAGTCAAGAGGAAGCGTCCGAGATAGACTAACGCTTGCCTGGAAGTTGAGAGTGCCCACTTGAATAGTACTTTGCATATAACAAGTAGTTACTGAATATAATTGAAGAATGAAATTGAATAGATACAGGAATAGCATTCACAGCCTGGAGGAACTAATTGAAAAGATATGATTTTCCTGAGAAAGATGATAAGTAGTGGCAGTAAATATGGTGAGAAGATGTAAATCTGAGAAACTTTCAGGGTAAAAATCAATAGGANTATATATATATATATATATATACACATACATATAGTATATATATATATATGTATAGTGTGTGTGGCATGCAAATTAAAAGCACATTGAAATACCTGGACTCACTAACATGACTAAAATTTAAAACCTAGCAATACCAAGTGCAGAGAAGGATGTAGTAACAACCAGAACTCTCACGTTTCAGTGGGAGTGCAAAGGAAGAGTCACTTTGGAAAACAGTTTGGCAGTTAAATGTAAACTTATAAGCCTCAGAAATCCTATTCTTAGGCATTTACCCAAGAAAAATAAAGGTAGGTCCAAAAGTAGGTGCATGTAGGTCCAAACAAAGACCTACATGTAAATTTCTCATCATCATAACCAAAAACTGCAAACTCAAATGTCCATCAGCTGGTATGTGGATAAGTACCATAACACAGCCATACGATGGGATAGAGTCAACAATGATAAGAACCAAACCACTGACACACCGGAACATGACTGCATCTGAAAAGCATTATGAATGTGAAAGAAGCCAATAGCTAGAGAATATAACTCAAACTAGGGCTTCTCCGATGGTTTAGCTGTAGAGAATCTGCCTTCAATGCAGGAAGCACAGAGATGCAGGTTTGATCTCTGGGTCCTGAGTCAAGAAGATCCCCTGGAGGAGGGAATGGCAACCCAGTCCAGTATTCTTGGCTAGGAAANTGGTTTAGCTGTAGAGAATCTGCCTTCAATGCAGGAAGCACAGAGATGCAGGTTTGATCTCTGGGTCCTGAGTCAAGAAGATCCCCTGGAGGAGGGAATGGCAACCCAGTCCAGTATTCTTGGCTAGGAAATCGTATAGATAGAGGAGCCTGGTAGGCTACAGTCCATAGGATTGCAAAGAGTCAGACATGACTGAGCAACCGAGCACACGCACACACACGCACACACAACCTCAAACTACTTGCTCTTCAAATTTTAGCAAAAGTTCTGTTCTAAGACATTGTATTTATATTTGAAAAACATGTATTCAGTTTACTATTTCATTATATCAGTGATGAGCAAACAATCTTTCCCAAGGGCAATTTCCAAAAAAAAAAATATTTGCAGGCTACAAGTTATTTTATAAACTATACAAACAGGTATATTTTTATCAGGAGGTACAGTATCTGCAACTGGGCTTAAGCATTTGTTTAATATTTCTCTAGCCAGTGGTTCCAGATTATCTGGAAAATTTTCTGAAATGACAGAGACACACATCGTACAGTATCTGGTTTTAACTTTCGCCGTTGAATAGATGTTGCTGTTGTGTAAAGTATTCATGACGTGCATCACTGTCCCAGATAACTGAGTCTTTAACTCTGGGTCACACAAGTCAGCTCCCACAAGCCCCCTTCTCTCCAGCCTCCGTCTGCCCCATGTCTCAGTGAGCTGTGTGGTTAACCAGACCGTCTATACCATCCTGACTAGTTGATGGCTCACCATGGTGATGCTTACCACAGAAATGTGTGATAACTGTGTCTCTCAGCCCCAGCGAGAAAAGAGGGGGGTGGGAGAAACGCATGCATTTTCTTCATTGAAAAGAAGTAGAAATCTTGAATACTGTTTCTGTAACACAAATATTCCCTTTGGAGACTCTTCTCTTTTTTTTTAAGACCTTTTGCCTACACCACCTACACCATAAATAAGACTGAAAGACAACCCTCAGAATAGAAGAAAATATTTGCAAATGAAGGAACTGACAAAAGATTCATCTCCAAAATATACAAGCACTCATGCAGCTCAGTATCAAAAAAAAACAACTTAATTTTTAAAAAATAGGCCAAAGACCTAAATAGACATTTCTCCAAAGAAGACATACAGATGACTAATAAACACAAGGAAAGATGCTCAACATAGCTCATTATTAGAGAAATGTAAATCAAAACTACTATGAGGTATCCCCTTGCACCAAATCAGAATGGCCATCATCAAAAAATCTACAAACAAATGCTGGAGAGGGTGTGAAATGTAAATTGACACAACCACAATGGAGAACAGTAGGGAGATTCCTTAAAAAATAAAAATAAAACCACCATGTGAGCCAGCATGGTAAAGAAACCATAATTCAAAAAGATACATGTATCCCAGTGCTCATTGCAGCACTATTTACAATAGCCAGGATATTGACAGAGAAATGGATAAAGTTGTGGTACACATATGCAGTAGAATATTACTCAGCCATGGAAAGGAACGAAAATGGGTCATTTGTAGTGATGTGGATGGAACTAGAGTCTGTCATATATAAGTAAGTCAGAGAGAGAGAAATAAATATCATAGATTAGTGCATATGTATGGAATCTAGAAAGATGGTACAGAGGAGTTGCAGGAATAGAGACACAGATGTAGAGAACAGACGTCTGGCCGGGGGCGGGGGAAGGAAGGATCAGGCTAATTGGGAGGACAGTACTGAATACTGACATACATGTATACTTGTTGTTCAGTCACTAAGTCATGTTTGACTCTTTTGAAACCCCATGGACTGTAGCCCACTGGGCTCCTCTATCCATGGGATTTCCCAAACAAGAATACTGGAGTGGGTTGCCATTTCCTTCTCCAGGGGATGTTCCCGGACCAAGGATTGAACCATCGTCCCCTGCACTGGCCATCAGATTCTTCACCATTGAGCTACCAGGGAAGCCCCATATGTACACACTCCCGTGTGTAAAATAAATAGCTAGTGGGAAGCTGCTGTATAGCACAGGGAGCTCAGCTTGGTGCTCTGTGATGACTCAGATGGGTGTGACGGTGCAGGGAGGGGATAGTGCCACGAGGGAGGGGATATATGTATACATACAGCTAAGTCATTTCATTGTACAGCAGAAATTAACACAACATTGTAAATCAATTATACTACACTTTTTTAAAAGCCCTTTTGCCTGTTCTCAGCCTCAGCTTTGAGTTCAGGGCTAAAGAAAAGTCAAACATGAAAAACCTGGCTCTGCTGCTAGAAGTGAAATATTCCACAATCATTTATTGCTCAGCTTGAAACACTCCTGAGTTGTTACTATAGTTGTAATTTTTCCAAATTTCTTCAAACTGGAGATCAGCCAGTTCAAATAGGTTCTAAATAAAAAAGGAAGAAAGAGAGAGGAAAGAAGGACAGAGAGAAGGAAGGAAGGAAGGGAAGAAGTCAGAGAGGGAGGAAAGGTAAGGAGGGACAAAAGAGGAAAAGAAGGAAGGAAAAAGAGCTCCTATGGAGAAGATACTGCTCAACACGCATTTCTAAATGATCAGTCTTAATTACTCCTTCTGAATGTTCAGAAATGACCAGAAAAATCAATGAGCTTAATCTCCCACATTTATGAGGTTAGCAGCACATATTAGAAAATGGTGTATCCATCATCAAGCGTGACTTGGCCACCACATCCTTCCATCCTCTCCTCCCTAACCAAGTCAGTAGAAATAAAATCTCAGAGTTGCTTTTCATGCCTCATCATACAGAGTGGCTTTTAATGCACAAGTATATATGATTGACCATATATTGTTTTATAGCATGAAATTTAACCAAACATATATCTAAACAAGGTAAACTTAAATTATGACGACCCTATCAACTTGAGGTAAATACTATTAAGACATGTATGAAATGCATCACTAATTCTCAGTGACTCACAGAGGCCATGGTTCCTGGGGGTTCTGTCACTTGCACAACTTTGGGGACACCTGTCCAGCAATCCTTGTGTGATACCAATGTCTATCTTTCTCTTCAAAATGTCAACTCTACTCTCATTCTCCTCCTGCTTCCTGAACCGAAAGCCTTCAACCGACACACTTTTGCTCACTTACAAACTTTCTTTCTGCCTCAGAGATAGTATTAGCAGTAGAGGGAGAGAGAGAGAGAGACATAGACAAAGATAGAAAAGCATTTGGTGCCCAAAGGCAAACCTTGCCAGTCAGGTCACATCAGAGCCCCCTGGAAGGAGAAAGGGGGTCACAAACATGATCAGAAGGTTCCTGGGAGCAATACCTAAGAACCCAGGAGACTGGAAGAATCCAAGATTCCCTCCAGGAAGCCCCAAGGGGAGGAGGGGAGGGCCTTTTGGCTGACTAAAATTTCAATTTTAGATAACAAAATTGGAAAAATATTTTAGATAGTCAGGAGGACCCAAGTGACAGAGGTTGTCCTTGCTGATTTTTTCTGTCTTCCTTGCAGACCACAAGCATCACGGTGGAGAGAATGGCACCTTTGTGATCTCTGATTCCCTTGTAACTGACACAGCACATGTGTGTGTACCAAGTCCCTTCAGTCGTGTCCAACTCTTTGCGCCCTGATGGATGATAGGCCGCCAGGCTCCTCTGTCCATGGTGATTCTCCAGGCAAAAATCCCGGAGTAGATTGCCATGCTCTCCTGCAGGGAGCTGACACAGTAGTAGCCCTTAAAAGGAAGATTTTCAGAGGATGACTAGAAAATTGAATCTACCTTACCAGCACAATATGTCAACCTCCTAGAGGTATTTTTAATTTTTCAAGAAAGTCCTGAAAAGAGACATTTCAAAGAGAGAATTTCAGCAAAGCACAAAGATATATTTTGGAGGCAGAGTCTCTTCCCATGACCCACAAATCACAGCACAGAGAATGGTCTCTCTTGCTAATCTTGAGATCCAACCATACCTGACATTCCTGGAGGAATTCCATGTGAGATTGAGAACAAAGACTGAGAGGCTATGAAAGTGGAGCAAACAGATTTTCCTGCAAAACAGCATGCCCAGAAGACTAATAGCCATCTACCTTACCACGTTGCCTTATCGCCCTTTAACCCAGAAAATTCAAAGAGTTGGCTGAAGCCAAAGGATTTCAAAGAACCCTTATAGTAAATGTGATTGTCATACACTGTTTACTTTTATGTGTTTAAACTTGAAAGGCTACAAGTAGAATGAAGGTCATTTGGGAGGCTGAAAATGTAGGTCAAGTTCAAGTTCGTGGAAGGAGCACCCTACCAACACTGACTTCCTTCCCCTGAGGTTACTGTAAGAATTTGCCTGTTTCAGTCAGACGCTGAGAAGCCAACTTCAGGTCCCAGAGCACTCTTTGTGTGTCTCCCACACAGAGCTCAGCAGTCAAACTGAAACAGCATCCCTCTACATCCTTTCAGACCCCCACATGGGTGAGTCAGAGCCATTTCCCAGCCTCCACCTTCTGCTCTCACCAAAGGCATGGTTCAATAGAACTGGCCCCTGGATAAAGCAACCTGTCCAGAATACACTAAAAAGAGGTCTCAACACTTGAACCTCCATTACTGCTCTGCGGCGTGAATATTCGCCAGGAGATTAGAAACGGGTAGACCATGTCTGTGTTAGTCGCCCAGTTGTGTCCGACCCTTTGCGACCCCATGGACTGTAGCTCACCAGGCCCCTCTGTCCATGGAATTCTCCAGGCAAGAATACTGGAGTGAGTGGATTGCCAGTCCTTTTTCCAGGGGATCTTTTCTACCCAGGGATCCAACCCAGGTCTCCTGCATTGTGGGCAGATTCTTAACTGTCTGAGCCACGAGGGAAGCCTGGGTGGACTATAATCAATAATTTCTTGAGTGAATGCTCTCCCAGCCTGAAAATACAATTCTTAATTAGGCTAATCAAACATCCACGTTGATGAAAACTTAGCCATGCAAGAAAGAAAATGAAGATTCAGTTAGCTTCCTATCACTGCTATAACAATTTACTACATGCTTGGTAGCTGAAAACAGCACACATTTATTCTCTTACAAGTTCACTGGGTCAAAGCCAAGGTGTCAGCAGGGCTGTGCTCCCTCCAGAGGCTCTAGGGGAGAACAGTTTCTTTGCCATTTGCAGCTTCCAGAGCTGCATCCCTCGATTGTGGTCCCTTCCTTCATCTTCAAAGCACATCACTCCAATCTGTTTTATCAGTCATGTCATCACATCACATCATATTTTGTCTTCAAATCTCCCTCTGCCTCCCTCTTATAAGGACATCTGAGATTACACTTAGAGTCCACCACAACAATCCAAGAGAATCTCCCCATCTCAACCACCTTCGTGTGATCAAATCTACAAAGTCTCTTTTGCCATTTAAGGTAACAGCCACACATTCCAGGGATTAGAGCATGAGTATCTTTGGGGCCATTATTCAACTTACTATTCCATGTAAGAAAGAGTTTCAAAGAAGAAAACAATCAGACACACCCTACAGCACCCTACAACTGAACATAAGATTATCTTGATTATTTAGGAAACAATATCTAAGTTTTTCCTCACTATGAATATCAGTGATTACCATATTCTAGGAGCATAGAAATGCTTGTGAATATAGAGTTTCAGAGAATAAATGAAACCAGAAATTCAGCTCTTTGACTTCAGAATAAACTATGAGGTATGGAATCATTTTTGTTCAGTAAGAGTGCCCTAAAATCTTTGAAATCTTAGAGCAAATAGTAGAGAATTTGAGAATTTATTTTCAAGAGGCAAGCAAATTTTTTGTTTTGCACTAGATGCATCTTGAAACTGCCAATTTTTTTTTCTGAGAAATGCAAACAGTTGGGTCATTTAATTATGCAAATATAAAAGAGAGCAACTTAGGAATTATAGTTCCTGGGGATTAAATTGCTTTCTGTAAAAGGTGATGAGGTCATTTATACTGTAGTCAGAGTTCCATTTCTGCAGACTACATCCTTTGCAAAAAATTCTTATCAGTATTCTGTATTGCTGCACCCTGTTGTTTTTTAATATACAGATCTGTGTTCGTGAGATTTTAATTAGCACTTGTTGAGATGGCCAAAAATGCTGCAAAGATATAAAGGCACAATTTTTAACTCCTGCTGGAAGACAGAACAAAAAATAGACTTGAATTAGGCATAGCTCAGGTTGCCTAGACTCACAAATTTAAGGCTGAATGAACATTTAGAAAGTGTAACAATGCTGGGCCATTGCAATCTGAAATAATTGTTCTTGGGGCCTGACTTGATTACTACGGCCATGTAGTAAATTATCCCTCATATTTCCTGGTATAAAGCAACCATTTTAAGTTCAGAGCTAACATTATATGCAATGATGAGGAGTTGAGAGCTTTCCCTCTAAGATCAGGAACAAGACAAGTGTTCTCACTCTCTTCACTCTCATTCAACATACTACCAGAAGACCTAGTCTGAGTTATCATGTAAGAAAAAGAAATAGAGGGCATTCAAGTTGGAAAGGAAGAAATAAAATTATCTTTGTTTTCAGATGACATGACTTTTTTAGAGAAAGGCCTAAAGACTCATGAAATAACCATGCAATCTAATCAACAACTTCAGTAAGACTGCAGGATACAAAATTAACATGAGGAAATTAGTAGCATCTTTATACACGAACAATGAATTATCTGAAAAAGAAATAAAGAAGCAATCTCATTTACAACAACATCAAAAACAATAAAAGACTTAGAAATAAATTTAGCCAAAGAGGTATAAGATTTGTTACTGAAATCTATAAGACAATGATGAAAGAAATTAGAGAAAACACAAATAAATAAAATGATATCTTATGTTCATAGATTGGAAGAATTAATATTGTTAACATTTCCATCCTACCAAAGCCATGTATAATTTTAATGTACTACACNGAATTAATATTGTTAACATTTCCATCCTACCAAAGCATGTATAATTTTAATGTACTACACATCAAGATTATAATGGAATTTTTATAGAAATATAAAGCACAATCCTAAAATTAATTTGGAACCATAAAAGACATCAAATAGCTGAAGAAATATTGAGAAAGAAGAGCAAAACTGAAGACATCACACCTGCTGAGGTTAAGCTATATTATGAAGCCATAGTAATCAAGATGGTATAGTATAGACATAAAAGGCATATGGACAAATGGNATATAAAGCACAATCCTAAAATTAATTTGGAACCATAAAAGACATCAAATAGCTGAAGAAATATTGAGAAAGAAGAGCAAAACTGAAGACATCACATCTGCTGAGGTTAAGCTATATTATGAAGCCAGAGTAATCAAGATAGTATAGTATAGACATAAAAGGCATATGGACCAATGGAACAGAATCAAAAGCCCTAAATAAACCCCATGCATTTATGATGAAGTAATTGCTAAAAGAGCTAAGAACATACTAAATGGAGAAGACAGTCTCTTCATTAAATGTTGCTGGGAAATTTGGATATTCACATTCAAAAGAAAGAAACTGGACTCCTGTCTTACAGGAGTTACTCATAAAAACTATCCTAAAATAGATTAAAGCTTAAATGCATTACATTTTAAAAAAAAGATTTAAATTTAAAACCTGAAATTAGTAAACTCCTAAAAAAACTCCTTGACATTGATTTTGGCAATGAACTTTTAGGTATGGCACATCTAAAACATAAGCAACAAAAGCAAAAATAAATAATAAGTGGGACTACATCAAACTAAAAAAGCATCTGCACAATAAAAGAAACAATCAACAGAATTAAAAAGCAATTTCTGGAGTGGGAGAAAATATTTTCAAATCACTTGTGGGATAAGGGGTTAATATCCAAAATATATAAGAAACTCATACAACTCAATAACAAAAAAATCCAATTTAAAAATGGGTAAAGAACCTTATTGTGTGCTCCTGAACCCCAGTTGCACCCTCTGGGGGTAAGGGTTTCCCCACATCTGTATTTAGTAATTCTCAGACACAAGCTGGGTGTCGTATAATTCAACTCAATCCTGACACCACCTACTCCAAGATAGTGGTAGATTCCACAAGGCAAGGGTTCAGTCCTACAGGATTCCCCCGAACCCCCACTTCAGGTGACCATCACAACCCCAGGTTGTTACTTGTGTTTCTGGCCAACTTGCTACAGATTGGAAGTTCCCATGACCCCCTTGTATAATTTGACAGAATAGCTCACAGAACTCAGAGAAACATTTTGCTTACTAGATCCCCAGCTTATTATTAAAAAAAAAAAAAAAGTAACTCAGAAACAGCCAAATGGAAGAGATATGTAGGTCAAGGAATAAGGAAAGGTTGCAGAACTTCCAGCCCTCTCTAGGCTCATCACTCTCCCCAGATTTTCACCTGTTCACCAGCCCAGAAGTTCTCTGAAGCTAGTCCTTAGGTTCTTTACAGAGGCATCATAACATAGAATAGATTCAATTTCACAATGTATACATATGCCAAACCCTTGTGTTATATACCTTAAACTCATACAATATTATATACCAATTATATTTCAATAAAACTGGAAAAAATTAAACAACCATTTCATTTCAATCACAAAACTTTAAGAAGGGCTCAAATGGGTAGTTTTCTGTTGGGATATCATGAGCAGGGTTTCCTGATGTACAGTCACATAGGATCCTCAGCTTAAATAGGCGCCATGCTTGGTTTTATTCTCTGCTTAACAGTCTTAATTTTTTAACCAGAAGTTGTGCACTTTAACTTGTTACTGGGCTCCATAAACAATGTAGCTGGTCCTGCTCATGAGGTGCCTTCAAATACTGCCTTCAAATACATTGACATTGACAAGTCACTCAGTTGTGTCCAACTCTTTGCGATCCTATGGACTGTAGCCTACCAGGCTCCTCTGTTCATGGGATTTTTCAGGCAAGAGTATTGGAGTGGGTTGCCATTTCCTTCTCCAAGGGATCTTCCTGATCCAGGGATTGAACCCGGNAGCTGAAGAGGTCCTCCCAAGAAATGCCATCTGGCTTCTCCCAAGGCCCTGCCTAGCCAGAAAAGACCTGTGGTACCTGTGAACAGAAGCGGGAAGGTTGTTGGTCAGGAGTGCAGGGGGAAGGGATGCTGGACCAAGCTGGAGGCCAGAGAGAAAGGTAAGGGCTTGTTGACTCTCAAGTGTTCGAACCTTAAGTTGCAAATAGTTTGATAGGGTGCAAATAATTGGACACCCCTTTATCTCAAATAGCCCCTCTGGGTTTGTTTAGAGAACAGTAAGCTGTTTCACTTATGGAAAGTGAAGAGTAAAGTAATTGGCTATTTCATGCTGCTCACCTGTATGTGAGGAAGCTTGGATGAAAGTTTATTGTTGAGTGAGTGAGTGAAGTCGCTCAGTCGTGTCCGCCTCTTTGTGACCCTGTGGACTGTAGCCTACCAGGCTTCTCCGTCCATGGGA
>SJYW01016752.1:166584-196051 GCA_006410735.1 Raphicerus campestris | reverse complement strand
TCTTGATGAAAGTGAAAGAGGAAAGCAAAAAAGCTGGTTTAAAGCTCAACATTCAGAAAACAAAGAGCATGGCATCTGGTCCCATCACTTCATGGGAAATAGATGGAGAAACAGTGGAAACAGTGTCAGACTTTATTTTTGGGGGCTCCAAAATCACTGCAGATAGTGACTGCAGCCATGAAATCAAAAGACGCTTACTCCTTGGAAGGAAAGTTATGACCAACCTAGATAGTATATTCAAAAGTAGAGACATTACTTTGCCGACTAAGGTCCGTCTGGTCAAGGCTATGGTTTTTCCTGTGGTCATGTATGGATGTGAGAGTTGGACTGTGAAGAAGGCTGAGTGCCGAAGAATTGATGCTTTTGAACTGTGGTGTTGGAGAAGACTCTTGAGAGTCCCTTGGACTGCAAGGAGATTCAACCAGTCCATTCTAAAGGAGATCAACCCTGGGATTTCTTTGGAAGGAATAACGCTAAAGCTGAAACTCCAGTACTTTGGCTACCTCATATGAAGAGCTGACTCATTGGAAAAGACTCTGATGCTGGGAGGGATTGGGGGCAGGAGGAGAAGGGGACGACCGAGGATGAGATGGCTGGATGGCATCACTGACTCGATGAACTTGAGTCTAAGTGAACTCCGGGGGATGTTGATGGACAGAGAGGCCTGGCGTGCTTTGATTCATGGGGTTGCAAAGAGTCGGACACGACTGAGCGACTGAACTGAACTGAGAGTGAGCAAGATGGCTCCCTCATGTGGCTGTCAACTGGGAGTGCCCTGGGACTGTCAACCATAGTATCTATATATACTGGTGGCTCAGTGGTAAAGAATCTGTCTGCCAATGCAAGAGATGCAAGCTTGATCTCTGGGTTGGGAAGATCCCCTGGAGAAGGGAAAGGCTACCCACTCCAGTATTCTTGCCTGGGAAATCCCATGGTGGGCTATAGTCCATGGGGTCACAAAAAGGTCAGACACAACTTACGGACCACACAACAACAAAATATACACCACATCTTCTTCATCCATTCATCTGTTGATGGGCACTTAGGTTGCTTCCATATCTTGGCTATTATAAATAATGCTGCTATGTACACTGAGCTGCAGGTTCACATTAGTGTTCTGGTTTTTTTCAGATATATCCCCAGGAGTGCAATTGTTGGGTCATATTGTAGCTCCATTTTTTCTGTTTTGAGAAACCTCTACACAGTAACTGTACCCAGTAAAAGTCATCCACAAAGCTAAGCAACACAGAAAAAGAAAAGAGTTGTTTCCTTTTATACTTAATTCTATGTCTGCATATTTTCAAATACAGTAACCAGAAGTTTGGCATCCTATATGCAGATGCAGTCAAAAGCGAGTAGCTTTCTTAATGGATTTCACTTGAGGTTTGAGGTGACCGCAGAAGGCAATCAGGAGTTTGACAAGTGGTCTGTGGGAAATCAGGGTATTTTCTTCTCACAGATATTGAAAAGCCCAGGAGTGTGGAATAAGCAGATGCCCAAGGCTCTGAGAAACTCTAGCCTGATGGATTAGTATTCAGAATTTTCCCGTGAGTGGTGTGTCTCTTCCGGGGAGGCCTGTCACTCTCAGACCCCACCCCAGCTTCAGCACAGGCAGTCCATCCAGAGCTATGCCTCCCAGATCTGGTTTCTGTCAGAATCATGAGAATGTGGGTTGTGGGAAATGGTTACATGGGTTCTGGTGTTGTCCCCACCACAAACAAGGTCTGGTCCTTGTCTTCAGGCCATGCAAAGGGCTGTGGTGTGTCACTTACAGACACGTGTAAGGAAACCACAGAAGTAAGCCAGTGGAATAGGAAGTCTCTGAGTTTTGCAATAGCCACAACTCCAAACAACTCATAAACCCATCTTTGCCTGGTGCATTGATTTACTTGACTTTGAAAAGCAAGAATTAAAAGGTAGGAGCATTGATTCAACAGCCCTTGCATAAGGGGGTTGTAAGTAAGACTAGTAACAGCTAGTTAGAACAGGCAGCTGCTTTATATTTATTATTTCATTTAATCTGCACCACAGTCCTATGAGGCAACTGTTATGATTATCCTCATTTTACAGTTGAGGACACTGAGGCTCAGAGAAATTAAGTAACTTGCCCAATGTAGGCTACAGTGAACATTTTGGCCCCAAGGGAATTTTATTAATGAATTAAATCTATAGCTTCCTCCATAGAGAAAGGATCAGATNGAGTTTTGCAATAGCCACAACTCCAAACAACTCATAAACCCATCTTTGCCTGGTGCATTGATTTACTTGACTTTGAAAAGCAAGAATTAAAAGGTAGGAGCATTGATTCAACAGCCCTTGCATAAGGGGGTTGTAAGTAAGACTAGTAACAGCTAGTTAGAACAGGCAGCTGCTTTACATTTATTATTTCATTTAATCTGCACCACAGTCCCATGAGGCAACTATTATGATTATCCTCATTTTACAGTTGAGGACACTGAGGCTCAGAGAAATTAAGTAACTTGCCCAATGTAGGCTACAGTGAACATTTTGGCCCCAAGGGAATTTTATTAATGAATTAAATCTATAGCTTCCTCCGTAGAGAAAGGATCAGATTTGTGGTTCCCAGAGGCAAGGAGTGAGAGAAAGGAAAATAGGATGAAGAGGGTCAAAATGTAGAAACTTACAGTTATAACATAAATAAGTACTAGAAATACAGTGTGTGTGCATTCTAAGTCATTTCAATCATGTCCAACTCTGTGTGACCCCATGGACTGTAGCCTGCCAGGCGCCTCTGTCCATGGGATTCTCCCACCAAGAATACTGGAGTGGGTTGCCGTGTGAGTTTCCTTTCCTGGGGCCTAGCAAAACGGGAAACATAAGTTCTGTGCCTCTTGGGATAATGACAGTAACTAGATGCCCACCATTTCCTGGGTGCTCAACTGTCTTTTATACTTTTTGTTTCAATTACATTATACTACTCTTTTAAATAGTTATAATTTAAAAAATAAAAAAATAGTTATAATTCTCCCCTTAACATGTGAGGAAACTGTCTCAGAAGGACTAATTTGCCTACATTTGTACAACCAGAAGATAGTAGAATCAAAGATTCAAAGTCAAGAACTGTCTAAACATCAAATGAAATTTCTACCTCTCTTAGAAAAAAAAAGAAAACCAAACCAATTTCATAGCCATTTCTCCTTATGCCACCTCATAAGTATAGATGATTTTATTCAGGTTTGGGGAGGAGGAGAGAGGAAGAGAGAGAA
The DNA here is from genome assembly GCA_006410735.1 of Raphicerus campestris. Taxonomy (NCBI): domain Eukaryota; kingdom Metazoa; phylum Chordata; class Mammalia; order Artiodactyla; family Bovidae; genus Raphicerus; species Raphicerus campestris. Next base: position 192,824 of record SJYW01016752.1, on the reverse strand, counting down.
ATGAGAATGTGTTTTTCCACTCAGCCAAGTCTTCATATGTATGAAGTGGATATCAAAAGATAAGGCTATGTGCTTTCAAGTTTCCACGTGAAAAGAAAATTTCCTCTCTCCACACACTATACTAGTGGTTGGTTCGGACACCGGAACCACTCAACTTGACTATTTCTCCTACAGGCAAAAGAAAACACCTCCAAGTTCCAGATAGCTGGGTGCAGAGTTGAGGGGCTCAGGAGAGCGGCTACTAGGAGAAGAAAGGGAGCCATCAATCCCTGGGGGCCTATGCTAGGGAAGCTGGAGACAAAATGGTGCAGCGCGCCACCTTGTGAGGAGGGGAGGATCTGCAAGTCGTGGAGGGACGCTGGAACTCAGGGCCGAGCCTCCAGGGGACGCCATGTACAATGTACTTGGAAATGTGGGCTGGGGAGGTCTTTCAATCCCGGTTCCCAGAGCCAGCCCAAGGCCACAGAGAAATAACTGCTGCTGCTGCTAAGTCGCTGCAGTCGTGTCCGACTCTGTGCGACCCCACAGACGGCAGCCCACCAGGCTCCCCCATCCCTGGGATTCTCCAGGCAAGAACACTGGAGTGGGTTGCTATTTCCTTCTCCAATGCATGAAAGTGAAAAGTGAAAGTGAAGTCGCTCAGTCGTGTCTGACTCTTCGCGACCCCATGGACTGCAGCCCACCAGGTTCCTCCATCCATGGGATTTTCCAGGCAAGAGTACTGGAGTGGGGTGCCATTGCCTTCTCCAATGACTGCAATGGGTCTTTATTGAAAATGCTATAGAACCAATATGAAAAGTCACGAACTTTAAGTCACTGAACCTGTTTCTGTCACTAATTACCCAAGTGACTGAGCTTGAGCAGGTCATCTAATTCCTCTGGGCCTCATCAGCAGATGAGAAAGGGGCCCCTCCGGCTCTAACTTTGTGAGTTTTCCACAGGAGAAATTGCCTTCTCTCTGACTGTCTTACTGGCCTTCCAGTTTCCACCCCTTTTACACACTTGCCACCAAAATTCTCCCATGAAATAACAGCTGTGCTCTTTCCACATCTGTAATAAAGCATACAACAGCATCCACACGTGGGCCTTGTGCTACTGTCCTTCGCCTACTGCCATGTTCATTCATTCATTCACTCAGTCATTCTTTCAAAAACTATTTATATGTATCCCTCACTGTGTGGGCTTTCCTGGTGGCTCAGATGGTAAAGAACCTGCCCGCAATGTGGAATACCTGGGCTCAGTCCCTGCTTTTGGAAGATCCCCTGGAGGAGGGCATGGCAACCCACTCCAGTATTCTTGCTTGGAGAATCCCCAAGAACAGAGGAGCGTGGTGTGCTACAGTTCATGGAGTTGCAAAGAGTTGGACACAACTAAGCGCAGCACAGCACCCCACTGCGTGCCCCCACATTATCCCAGGCATATGCTGTTCCCCTAGTACACAAAGCTTCTCTGCGCCTCAGTGCTTTGTTTATACTGTTCCCTCTGCTAGGACTGCCCTTCTCTCATTTTCCTCTAAGTAAGTGACTTTTAGTTACTCAGTCATGTCTGATTCATTGTGACCCCATGGACTGTAGGCTGTCAGGCTCCTCTGTCCATGGAATTCTCCAGGCAAGAATACTGGAGTGGGTTGCCATTTCCTTCTCCAGGGGATCTACCTGACCCGGGGATCAAATCTAGCTCTCCCTAATTGTGGGCAGAGTCTTCACCATCTGAGCCACCAGGGAAGCCCCATTTTCCTCTAGAGTAACTCAGTCATCCCAGTGCAAAAGTCATTGCCTTTCTGGAATGTCCTAATGAGCTATCATCCTCTGTGTCTTCTCTAAATTTCAGACTTTGATCATAGTACTTGGCACATTGTTTTGAAATTACATGTAACCACATGTAATGAGATATCTTAATACACGCAGGGGTGTACTTTTTTCCTCAATGTCCTTCACCTCTATACTTCTCTCTCCACTCAATTGGAAGCTTTCTGAATGTATTACCCTCAGGGTAGGGCTATTACTGCCAAAATGAACAGAGAAAGGTTCATTGAACAGGTAAGAGCACCTATATGGACTTGTGGGATTCACAGCAAATTTATGAAGCTGATAGCTATGAGAGAAAATATTCTTTTAAATTCCAAGAGGCTGAGCACTTTAAGTAAGAACATCAATGTTTATACCATAAGTAGAAGACTCGGGGGAGAAGGCAATGGCAACCCACTCCAGTACTCTTGCTTGGAAAATACCATGGATGGAGGAGCCTGGTAGGCTGCAGTCCGGGGGGTTGCTGGGGGTCGAACACGACTGAGCGACTTCACTTTCACTTTTCACTCTCGTGCATTGGAGAAGGAAATGGCAACCGACTCCAGTGTTCTTCCCTGGAGAATCCCAGGGACGGGGGAGCCTGGTGGGCTGCCGACTGTGTGGTCGTACAGAGTCGGACACGACTGAAGTGACTTAGCAACAGCAGCAGAAGATTCAGGAGCAAAAAGAAGAACCCACTTACCAGTGACTCCAGCCCCAGCCCCACCTATAAACTAAGTAAAAATTGCCCCCACTAAAGAGTGAAATATAGCTTCCAGGCTCCTGCCTCTGCCCATCCTCAGACCAAGTTGCAGGTGGGAGTGAGAACTGATGCCCTATCTCCTCTCTGGAAGGCAACAGAATGCAGATGTGCCCTGAGCAGGTGGTGTGTTTCAGTGAAGGAAGAAATGTGGTGTATCTGGACAAAAGAGGGACCAGTGAGCCTCAGAGCAGTAGGGAGACCAGAATCTTGGAAACTCTGTACTCAAGAAGCATAAGCAAAACATGAAGGATCACCAGAGGCCCCAGATGCAGTGACTACCATGGCTCCCGTGACCAGGGGCTCGGTGGGCGCCTGCTACCAAGACGGCTGGCTGCCCACCCACCATGTGCATTTCTTACTTTTCTTCATGTCCTCAGTGACTACCACAGTGGCCAATAGATGTTCACTTTGTAAAATAACACAGACAGGAAGATGGAGCAGTAAAGAGTTACCAGGGAATGTGAGCTCTGTTTGCATATTTTCCCTTAACTTTCCTTGTAACCCCCAAGAATCATTAATAATAGAGTAACTCTCCAAGGTATGGCAAAACAGAGAGAAGACTGTGGTTGCCAAGGGCAGAGGATGGGGGGAATGGGCAGATTTGGATGAAGGAAACACACTCAGTTATGAGATTAATAAATTCTGAGGATTGAATGTACTGCCTGATGACTATACTTATTAATAACAAAATCGTATTCTTGAAATTTGCTGAGAAAGTACATCTTAAATGTTCCCACCACACCGCCCACACACACACACCAAAGTACCTAGGTGAAGGGATGGAGATGTTAACAAACCTTATTGTGGTACTCATTTCTCCATACATCACATCATTATACTGTACAACTGAAATTTGCGCCATGTTACTTATCAGTTATATCTCAATCAAGCTGGAAGGGGGAAAAAACTATTACCAAAATCATTCACAAATCATAATAGTAATTCTGACACTAGCACTCTGATGAAATATGAAAAATAAATGACAGCTATATAGAATTTCATAATCTTCAGGTTCACAAGGTTTGTGGATACAAGCTGAGACAGAACACAAAGATCTCAAGTGTCTTTCAACCATTAACAGTTTATTATATTAGTCCTTGATATATTAATTTTTCTCCCAGAATTTTATATAGCCCATACATCATAAATACCTGGAGAGTTTCCTTACAAGTATAAATATCAGGCCAACCTCATCTGTATTTAGCAATCTTAATAAACATGTGCTAGGCCCTTAGCCCCACCCTTCCCACCCACCCCATCCTGCACAGCCCCTCCCACACTCTCTTACATGGTGCTTATATATCTGTTGCACTTGTGACCCAGAAGTCAGTTTTGCTAGCAGAGCCCCCAACCCACTGACTGCATGACTGGGGAGATGGTCATCATAGCACATAAGCAGAATGGGACCTGAATTCTCCTCCATCTATTTTTAGGGGGTTGGGTCATTGGAACATCTCAGGACCATATAAAGATGCTGAAGCCCCAGAAAATGACTGTATCTAATACAAAGCCTGGAGAATCCGGTACAGATACTGGGAAGTGGAGAGAAATGGGAACCACGTAGGACTCGTGACAGAGTGCTGGTTAAGAAGGGGCGTTTCCACAGCTTCTTCAGTTGAGCTGATCTGCCACCCCATCTGCCATCGGGCCATGCAGGTAGCGGACCATGGGGGTGACGCAGGTACAGCCCACAGTCACCAGCACCTTCTCCAGTAGGAACAAGCCAGGACAGCCCTTTCGCTTCCTCCGGAGGACCAGAAACTCCTGCTTGATGGGCACGGAGTTCAGGGTCCTGTCCTCCTGTCCCTCGGCGTTGATGCAGCCAATGTGTCTGCACTGGGCCTCTGCGATCTCAGGGGGGAATCGGTTGGGGTCCCGGGTGATGCTGCAGGAAGAGCAGGGAGAAGCGGATGGTGAGATCTGGCAGGAGAGATGTACAAAGGATGGGGACGCCGGTGCGCTGGGCTCCCACCTACAGGAAGGTGATGCTGGGTAACACAGGGCTGCAGTGCAGGCGTGGAACAGACAGCCTGGACTCAGATACTGGCCCCTGGCAGGGTGCTTAACTCCCCAAGTCTATATTCCCTCAACTATAAAATGGAGATTCTCATATTCCTCTCCATTGCGGTTGTTGCCAACACTCTGTGATAACAATGAAGATGAAATGCCATCACTGAAACGTTGGCATCCATAAATGTTAGATCTTTTAGTTCCTTTTTTTAATATTTTTATTATGAGAACCATCTTTAATCCTTTGGTTAGCGATTGAACATCACTTGGAGATCCCCCAGTACACAGTCTCCAAAACCTGCTGCTTAGGAATGAAAACCAAAGCCCTTGGGGGTTGTGAATCCAATGCCTTCTTTCAATTTCTCCCTCCTTGACAGGAAGCATAAAGGCCAATCCAGCCGACTAGCTACAGTACATACTCCCTTCTGGAGGAAAGGAAATACATGTGGCAGCCCCAGAAACACTTCTAATAGTCCCCAGACTCTGTTTTCATACTTATATTTAGAGCATCTAAATGAATGCTTGGTACTCCAAGAATCTCTGCGTAAGACAAAATCCCAAGTCTGTACCCTGAACATCCCCACCTAGCATCTTCCTTCCCCAACTAGCCTTTCTCCTCCACTCTGCCCTCTCCACTCCTTGAAGATGGAAATCCAATCTGAGTGGCTTTCTTTGAGCTGACTTTTCAGGTCTCCCCCCCTACCCCCACCCCGGCTTATCCCCACTCAGAGACCATTGTGTGGGCTGCTTTAAACAGCCCTCTCTTCCAACACAAAAAACGTTTCTCAGTTCCAAACCCAGGGCTGCATGAAGCAGAAAAAGGCAAAGCTTCGGAGAGGTTGGAAGCAAAACAGGCTTTTGAGCACATAGGAGGACTTAGCCCAAAGTGGCAGCAAGAAAAGGGGAGCTTCGAGGGAAAGTGGGATTTTTGCTTTTAAGAGTCAATGTAAGGACTATTATTTTTTCTGTATTTTTGAACTTCTTCACTGTACGGTTAGAATAAATTAACATATTTTCCCTAAGAATGTGGAGATCAGTCTCCTTGGCACGTACTTGTAATCCCAGGGGGAGATGGAGCGGTTCTGCAAGTTGCGTGAGAAGGAAACGCCCTGGTTCTGCCTGCGGATACGGATGTCAACCCTCACAGTGTGGTCCTCCAGAGGGGGGCAGAGGCCAGGATCACTAGATCTGGGGGTTTTCTGAGCTGCCACCTCCCCCAGGAGGGTGAGCCACAATGTCAACAGCAGCAGGAACTTGACCTGGAAATAGATGAGAACGAGGTTAGTTAGGGACTCTAGGGTCACTTGCTGACAGAGACAGGTCATGCTTCAGCCAAACTCAGCATCCCTGGGACAGGATCAGGGCTCCTCTCTGAACTTCAGATCGTCTCCTGGCAACGGACACTCAGACATAAAGATTCTAGGGTGGCAACCTGAGAACTAAACTGTTTAGCCTGGTGAATGCGCCCTCCATAGTTAGAGAGCTTTTGAACAGGGAGACACGAGGATATCAGGATCTGAGACTGGGTTTAAATCCTGATCTGGTTTTCTCACTGAGCCTCTGCTTTCTCTTCTTTCCCACCAGAGCATAACACTTGCTTTATAATAATATTCACAGGATTAAATAAAATGTTCTTTGTAATGCACTTATAATAAAAATAGGGGCTTAAGAAATGATAGCTCTTAATTTCCAACCTCACATCCATGAATCCTCCACAAAACCCTTTGTCCCAGCCATTCCTGCCCCCCAACCCCCATCCATCTAAATCTCCCCTTTCCATCAAGGACCCACTCAGAAGTGGTCTCCTCCAGGAACTGTCCCAAAAGTAGTTCAATTAGAAGTATGTTAATTGCCCTCAAATGATAACGCTTTTTACCATCTAGCACTCAAGCAGCCCTTCTCTATTTTCTGGACATCTAGTATTTATGTTATTACACATCTTCACCTACTAAATGGTAAGTTCCTGCAGGAGAATATGTCATAGAACAGGTGTTTCAAAATACTTTCTGGATGAATGAAAGAGCTGATAGACAAGTGAATGAACAAAACAATTCACTTAAATTACCAACGTAGTTAAACTCAACGCATTAAGAAAAACACCGTGCAAAACCAAATATAGCAGAGTTCCCATGATCCGCACCAACTGGAGGAAGCAGGGGCCCTAAGGACACACAACAGAGAAATCAACACACTTCTCTTTGGCTCCAGAACATTTATTTTTTATACTTACTTTGAAACATTGGTTTATCTGGTATTACAGGAATGCACAAAGAAAGGGCTCTGTGAAAATCTAACTAAAATCAAGAGCTAAAAATTTCTCCAGCTTCCCTTTGTCAGAACCCCATGGTGACCACCAACCCTCACTAGGGATGGACAAGGCTCATCAATGACTCTCAACATAATGAAAGTGAGTTGCGTTCATCTTCGGGGGTCCGTGTTGGTCAGACTCACACCTTCCGTGAGTTAGGGTTGGGAAGGTGCCTAGATGTGTTGGTTTAAATGGCCTTCATTTTTTATCTTTTGCAGGTGCTGGAGGCAAGAAATAATAAGAGTAAACCAAAAGGTCATGATGCCAAATGCTGCTCTAAGGTAACTGATACTAAAAAATCCCTGTAAAGTGAGATTGGCCCAGATAAGCCCAAATGGGCCTAATTTGCCTCCAGATAATCAGCAGATGTCTACTTTCGTCTCCCGTAATCATTCATTCATTCAACAACTCTTTCTTATCTCTGGAGTCTGATGATAAAGGACATGAGCTCTGGAATCAGAAGTCCTGGGTCCACAACTTAGTTCTAGGACTCTCACTAGCTGCAATTCAGTTTCCTCCACCAGAAAATGTGGAGATTAAATAACAGGATCCATATAAAGCATGAAGAGCCTGGTCGGGATGTGGAGAGTATTCAGTATACTGTTAGTTGACCTTTCCCTAAAGATGGGAAAGATGTAGAATTTGCCCTGTTGTACCTTCTATCTACACAAAGCACTATGATCCCATATTGCAGGACCTCGGTTCCCCAACCAGGGATTGAACCCGGGGTCACGGTCGTGAAAGCCTGAAATCCTAACCACTAGGTCACCAGGGAATTCCTGGGGAGCTCACCAGGAAGCACTGTGAAGTTCTAAAAAGTAAAAAGAAGCCTGCTTGGAAAAGAGGGTCCTTAGCTTTTCGAGCATCACTGCCTTAAATTTCTTAAGTAAATCCCTCTTTTGTGTCTCCTCTTTCATTTTTTGTGTCATACTCACTGACTTATTTCTAATTTTCATTATTGAAGCTTTAGAGGAAATGTACCTTGGGGTTACCAGGTTTATCAATAGTTAGCAAATATAATAATCACTTATAATTCCAATGTCAGTATTATATTTGCTTATATGTTTAGAGTGTTATAGAAAACACTTTCACATCTCTGTAATCTCTAGATTCTCACACCTACCTTGAAGGATAGGTAGAGCTCATATTAGTTACCCCAATAAGGCAGGTGAAGAAGCTGTGTCTGATGCTCTCCAGCCTGCTAGTGCCAGTCTGAGGACTAGAATTAGGTGTCTGTGGTCAGTGTTGCCACAGCCCCTGAAGCTTATTACTGTTGTCATCAACATAGAGCCACCCACAGTGTTTCATCTCAGCATTGTCTCACTAGAGGAGCCAGGCATTTTAAGCCATGTGACAGCCATGTCAGAACTGCATAAGTGTTGTAGGTCATGCAGCTTTTTATCAGAAATCAGATGACATCTGCAAATCACTCTGGTGTGCTCCATGAAGCTGTTGAAACTAGATTTCAGTGGTTATGAAACACAGAGCAGGGGCTAGATAAAATTCTTGCTGGTTCTTAAGAATGATACAGAGAAGAGCACTTCTCTGAGAGGCTCAGATTATTTTCATCTCAGATTCTTCTGTGCCGGCTTTACTGGTGGCTCAGTGGTAAAGAATCCACCTGCAATGCAAGAGATGTGAGTTCTGTTCCTGGGTGGGGAAGATCCCCTGGAGAAGGAAATGGCAACCCACTCCATTATTCTTGCCTGGAAAAATCCCATGGACAGAGGAGCCATCAGGCTACAGTTAATAGGGTCACAAAAGAGTCAGACAACAATTCTTCTATACCATCTATGAGGCAGGCAAATGGACATCACGCCTTCTCTGTCTAATAGGAAACAGAGGTAAGAGAACACAATCGGAAGGTGGGCAGTATCAGGACACCGACATGCTCAGCTTAACCCTGTACTTACTCCACTGTGAAATCCCCTAGGAGAATATCTGAACACTTGTCTCCTAACTCACCTGTGATTCGTGCTCACCCCCACATAGGGATGTGCTCCAGAACCCGGCCAGAAGGTGCTCCAGAACCCAGCCAGCTCCTAGTCCGTGAGATTTGCCTCGCCTCTCTATTGAGGATGTCCTGTGTGCCTGCACCTCCAATTTCTAATCCTATTATAATGTCCTCTGCCCTGTCATGTTTCTTGCTGACAGTCCAACAGATTTCCTCAGATAAACCAGAAATAGGCATGGCTTTAGAACACAAAACTGTCCAAAAAATTGTTTAAATACAATGGCTTTAAGTTCAGAAATCTTGCATCTAAATCATTCAAGGGCAGAATGTTGTACTTAAAGACATAAACCTAAATTCATGTCCCTTTTCTTGGGCATACAGTATCTGATGATGTTAAATCACTTAAATTCATTGAACTGTTGTTAATCTGTACAATGGAGAAAGCAGTCCCAGTCCCCTTCATTAGGTTGGTGGGAGACTCAGAGATAAAAATAATCACATAACTAGTATTAATATTTAATACTCTAATTTAAAAAGATACATACCCCCTAATATTTATAGGGGCACTGTTTACAATAGCTGAAATACAGAAGCAACCTCGGTGTCCATTGACAAATGGAAAAAGGAGATGTGACACATATATACAATGGACTATTATGCAGCCATTAAAAAAGAAAGAAAGAATGCAATTTGCAGCAATATGGATGAACCTAGAGATTATCAAACTAAGTGAAGTAAGCTAGAAAGAGAAAGATAAATGTATGATATCACTTATATGTGGAATCTAAAATATAATACAAAGGAGCTTATTTGCAAAACAGAAACAGACTTGCAGACATACAGAACAAACTGATGGTTACCAGAGGGGAAAAGGGGAGGGGGGGATAAATTAGGAGTTTTGGATTAATATATGTATACTACTACATAGACAATAGATAATCAACAAGGACCTACTGTGTAGCACATGGAACTGTATTCAATATCCTATAATAAACCATAAGGGAAATTATGGTCTATTTATTCAGTTTTACATAGCTTCCCTGGTGGCTCAGAGGGTAAAGCATCTGCCTGTGATGTGCAAGACCCAGGTTCAATCCCTGGGTCTGGAAGACCCTNATTGCAGGACCTCGGTTCCCCAACCAGGGATTGAACCCGGGGTCACGGTCGTGAAAGCCTGAAATCCTAACCACTAGGTCACCAGGGAATTCCTGGGGAGCTCACCAGGAAGCACTGTGAAGTTCTAAAAAGTAAAAAGAAGCCTGCTTGGAAAAGAGGGTCCTTAGCTTTTCGAGCATCACTGCCTTAAATTTCTTAAGTAAATCCCTCTTTTGTGTCTCCTCTTTCATTTTTTGTGTCATACTCACTGACTTATTTCTAATTTTCATTATTGAAGCTTTAGAGGAAATGTACCTTGGGGTTACCAGGTTTATCAATAGTTAGCAAATATAATAATCACTTATAATTCCAATGTCAGTATTATATTTGCTTATATGTTTAGAGTGTTATAGAAAACACTTTCACATCTCTGTAATCTCTAGATTCTCACACCTACCTTGCAGGATAGGTAGAGCTCATATTAGTTACCCCAATAAGGCAGGTGAAGAAGCTGTGTCTGATGCTCTCCAGCCTGCTAGTGCCAGTCTGAGGACTAGAATTAGGTGTCTGTGGTCAGTGTTGCCACAGCCCCTGAAGCTTATTACTGTTGTCATCAACATAGAGCCACCCACAGTGTTTCATCTCAGCATTGTCTCACTAGAGGAGCCAGGCATTTTAAGCCATGTGACAGCCATGTCAGAACTGCATAAGTGTTGTAGGTCATGCAGCTTTTTATCAGAAATCAGATGACATCTGCAAATCACTCTGGTGTGCTCCATGAAGCTGTTGAAACTAGATTTCAGTGGTTATGAAACACAGAGCAGGGGCTAGATAAAATTCTTGCTGGTTCTTAAGAATGATACAGAGAAGAGCACTTCTCTGAGAGGCTCAGATTATTTTCATCTCAGATTCTTCTGTGCCGGCTTTACTGGTGGCTCAGTGGTAAAGAATCCACCTGCAATGCAAGAGATGTGAGTTCTGTTCCTGGGTGGGGAAGATCCCCTGGAGAAGGAAATGGCAACCCACTCCATTATTCTTGCCTGGAAAAATCCCATGGACAGAGGAGCCATCAGGCTACAGTTAATAGGGTCACAAAAGAGTCAGACAACAATTCTTCTATACCATCTATGAGGCAGGCAAATGGACATCACGCCTTCTCTGTCTAATAGGAAACAGAGGTAAGAGAACACAATCGGAAGGTGGGCAGTATCAGGACACCGACATGCTCAGCTTAACCCTGTACTTACTCCACTGTGAAATCCCCTAGGAGAATATCTGAACACTTGTCTCCTAACTCACCTGTGATTCGTGCTCACCCCCACATAGGGATGTGCTCCAGAACCCGGCCAGAAGGTGCTCCAGAACCCAGCCAGCTCCTAGTCCGTGAGATTTGCCTCGCCTCTCTATTGAGGATGTCCTGTGTGCCTGCACCTCCAATTTCTAATCCTATTATAATGTCCTCTGCCCTGTCATGTTTCTTGCTGACAGTCCAACAGATTTCCTCAGATAAACCAGAAATAGGCATGGCTTTAGAACACAAAACTGTCCAAAAAATTGTTTAAATACAATGGCTTTAAGTTCAGAAATCTTGCATCTAAATCATTCAAGGGCAGAATGTTGTACTTAAAGACATAAACCTAAATTCATGTCCCTTTTCTTGGGCATACAGTATCTGATGATGTTAAATCACTTAAATTCATTGAACTGTTGTTAATCTGTACAATGGAGAAAGCAGTCCCAGTCCCCTTCATTAGGTTGGTGGGAGACTCAGAGATAAAAATAATCACATAACTAGTATTAATATTTAATACTCTAATTTAAAAAGATACATACCCCCTAATATTTATAGGGGCACTGTTTACAATAGCTGAAATACAGAAGCAACCTCGGTGTCCATTGACAAATGGAAAAAGGAGATGTGACACATATATACAATGGACTATTATGCAGCCATTAAAAAAGAAAGAAAGAATGCAATTTGCAGCAATATGGATGAACCTAGAGATTATCAAACTAAGTGAAGTAAGCTAGAAAGAGAAAGATAAATGTATGATATCACTTATATGTGGAATCTAAAATATAATACAAAGGAGCTTATTTGCAAAACAGAAACAGACTTGCAGACATACAGAACAAACTGATGGTTACCAGAGGGGAAAAGGGGAGGGGGGGATAAATTAGGAGTTTTGGATTAATATATGTATACTACTACATAGACAATAGATAATCAACAAGGACCTACTGTGTAGCACATGGAACTGTATTCAATATCCTATAATAAACCATAAGGGAAATTATGGTCTATTTATTCAGTTTTACATAGCTTCCCTGGTGGCTCAGAGGGTAAAGCATCTGCCTGTGATGTGCAAGACCCAGGTTCAATCCCTGGGTCTGGAAGACCCTCCTGGAGAAGGAAATGGCAACCCACTCCAGTATTCTGGCCTGGAGAATCCCATGGACAGAGGAGCCTGGTGGGCTACAGTCCATAGGATCACAAAGAGTTGGACACAACTGAGCGACTACCCTACCCTAACTGAATCACTTTGCTAATACAACATTGCAAATCAATTATACTTCTATTTGAAAAAAAAATATTCACTGAATTCTTTCTCTGTCCCTATTGTTCATTATATTAAGTGGCTAAGTTAACTAGAAGCTATGCCTGCAGAGATCTGCTATTTCAGAGTATACGTTTTATCATTCTCAGTAATATCAATTAATCCTCCATGAGGAAGATGAGAGGATAATAAGTCACAGAGGAATAACAATGCACAGAGAGGTTAGGTAACTTATCCCATATCCCACATTTAGTACGTGGTGAAACCAGGTCCCTTCCGCAGGAACTGTCCAAGTGCATTGCTAGGTGGCTTCACTCCCTGCATCCAGGGGCAGTCCTTGTCTGCCAGTCATCTCGGGAGAATCATCACCCCTCTCAGGGCCCCAGCTTCCTTGGTTAAAATAAATCTATATAGATCCTAAAAGGCTGGCTAAACTTCCCTAGGAGATAGGGCCAACTTAACTCTATAAGCAGAGACCATGTCCAGTTTGTGATACCAAGAATTTCACAAGCTAATGCCAGCCATGCCAAAGCCATTAGTAAAGAGCTATGGTTTTCACCCCACTATACCTTCTGGCTACTTTCTCTTTTTCTCCAACAGACCAGGGTCAGTATTAAAGTCAGCTTTGTGTTTTAAAGAAATGAAACCCCCAAAGACCCCAGTCCAGCCTCATTCCTTAGAAATCTGCTCTCCTGAGATCCTGGGGATAACTGTACCAGCTCAGGGGTGGTCCTGCCCACTCACCCCAGCCGCACCCCACAGGACAGTCATTGTCGTTTCGCTCTGGTCCCGTGCGCTGTGCAGGAAACGCCTTCTGCGCCTCTGCCGTCTTGTGTGTGCTGCTGTGGTGCCAGCGAGAGTACCTGTCAGTTTTATAGCAATCTCTGTCCTTGTTTCAAGTGACCTCCTTACTGCCTAAGTTGTGGTTGCCCCAGAGAAACCGATGAATGTGGTGTTTTTTTGTTTTTTCCTATTCCACTTCCTGAAGGGGGAGTCGACTGGGGACTCTAGAAAAGGATGACGAAGAAAGGACCAGACCTTCCTCTCCTTCTGTCCCCGGCCCACATTCATTGCCCTCACACTATAGCTAATCTCTTAACTGATATACTACAGAGATGAACCAAATGACAAACTGCTGTCATGAGTGATTGTAGTCTTCCCCCAAATGGCTAAGAATCTAGTCACGCACTTTTTGTTCTACTTTCCAGTCATGCAATGTGAACCGTGATTTAAGTGCACAAGTCATCCTTCGAGGAGACGCAGTATTAAACTATCTTTAGCTCCACTTTGTGAATGGAAAAACAAAACCAATGAAATGAATGGCATCAGTGAGAGAGTCAGAGTCGATATCCCCAGGCAGTTAGTTTCATGGTTTCCCTTGAAGTAATTCTGTTTTAACCCAATGGTTAGACTCTTACTGGTGTTTAATAGACTGATAATCATTATTCATAGGACATAAAAACAACTGTTACCTTGGCTGTCTCTGACTGAACATGATTTGATTTTTTTAACCAAAATGGATTAGCAAGCAGAGCCTTTAAGTCTCTGATATGTTATTTTAAATGACCTGCAAAAAATTAGTTTATCTTAGTTCAATGCTGGTCAACATTTATTAAGAACATGCTGTATGCTGGGCAATGTAGCCTAGGAATACACAGAAATTTCTGAAATAGCAATAACTTACTTTTTAAAATGTACATTAGACTTAGTCACTCAGTCATGTTTGACTCTTTGTGACCCTTTGGACTGTAGCCCAGTCCATTTATAGGATAAGCCCTTCTTATACTATATATCATGGACTAACTGGGGACACATGATGAATATATGATGATCACACAGCTGATTATAGTGGAAGCTTTTCACAAACTGGCCCTGTACCACCCATGGCCCAAGCTATTACCAACTTTTAAGTTTCAGTAATTCACATGAAGCTGTCATTCAACATACCGACTGAAGGTAAAGTACACGCCTCAAAATAGCCTGGAGTTAAAACTCCCCTCCAAACCCTCCCCACCATTCTATACAAAGAAAGGAATGGACATTAAGATTGATGACGTTCAGCTGCCAGCCAATCCCAGTCTCCGGCCAGTCTCAGGAATTCCTTACCCCGGTTGTTAAAAGCTAACTAATCAAAAATAATCATGAGGAAAAACAGACCCCCTCAAAATGATGCATCTCCACACATCTATGTTTTCTGTGTATACCTACTCTCTTCTTGACTTAGTGTAGCAGCCCACTAATCTGACTGCTGCCCCTTCTCACCTCATTAAAGATGATCTGTTCCTGTAAAGTGCCAGTCTCATTTTTTTCTTTTCTTGAACCTCACCTTCTCTAACTCCCCTACCTTACATTTTTTGGTGCCAAAACCCAGGAGGTTGAGGATCCTTCTCGTTCTCCATGGCTAGCTCTTGGGAGCGTGGAAGTCTGCTGAGCTCCCTTTCCTGCCCAGGCTTTCAAGACCTCCTGGAGAGGATGCCTTGTGCCTTCGTGAGCAGTACAAGCCCCGTGTAAGGGCTTTTTGGTTTTCCATGTACCCCGAGGAANTCTGCTGAGCTCACTTTCCTGCCCAGGCTTTCAAGACCTCCTGGAGAGGATGCCTTGTGCCTTCGTGAGCAGTACAAGCCCCGTGTAAGGGCTTTTTGGTTTTCCATGTACCCCCGAGGAATATTGGCCTCCCTCTCTCTCTCTCTCTCTTCCTCTTTTCTCTACACTCTCTTTTTCACAAGACCAACCAACTCCAGGATAGAGGCCTTTTGCCATTTGACCTCCCTTCATCCACTACGAATTCTCGCCGGACCCAGTAGCCCGGGTAAGCTTGGATGGTGCTTTAAGGTGCCATAGACTATCGTCCTTTCCAGGTTCCCAGGGAACTCCCTTTGTCTCGTCGACAGATTAGGTGATGACATTTTTCTCTCGACCAGACGGTCACTAGCCATTTGNTTCTCTACACTCTCTTTTTCACAAGACCAACCAACTCCAGGATAGAGGCCTTTTGCCATTTGACCTCCCTTCATCCACTACTAATTCTCACCGGACCCAGTACCCCAGGTAAGCTTGGATGGTGCTTTAAGGTGCCATAGACTATCGTCCTTTCCAGGTTCCCAGGGAACTCCCTTTGCCTCGTCAACGGATTAGGTGATGACATTTTTCTCTCGACCAGACGGTCACTAGCCATTTGCTATGGTGTCAAGCCAATCCATCCCATGGGACTCTCCCTTAAGCCTGTATAAAATGAAACCTCAAACCTCTGCTCTTGACCAATCTCAGGGTTCATAAACTAGAGTCACTTTGTACTCAAATTTGGCCTCAATACAAACTGGATAACCAAAACTGCTGGCCTGAGTTTGGGACTTTCAATTACAATATTTTATCAGATCTCACTAACTTCCTTGGATGGAATGGCAAATTGTCAGAGGTCCCCTATACTCAAGCCTTCTGGGACCTTAGAAGCCATCCTTCTCTCTGCAAGAATTGTTCTACCTATCAAATCCTCCTCTGTTCTCGCTCCCCCTGCATTACAAAAGAATCCAAATCTAAAGCTCCTAAAAGGCCCCCTAAACCCTCGGCCCCTGATTTCCACCCAGCAGATGAGCCTCCTCCCTACAGTCCCAGAAATGAGGCTTCCAGAGACAAGACCCCACCCTCTAGCCCTTCCTCCTCCAAATCTAGAAGCAATGACCCCAAAACCCCAAAAGAGATTTCCAACCCCCTCCATCAACCAGGACCCAAAGCAAACACATGTTTCCTCTCAGGGAGGTAGTGGGACCAGAGGGCCCTACATGGGTTCATGTGCCTTTCTCAACTTCTGATATGAGCCAAATTGAAGAAAAATTGGGATCTTTTTCAGAAAATCCTGCTAGATATAGGAAGGAATTCCTCGGCCTTACACAAGCATATTATTTAATCTGGAATGGTCTTTATTACATCATAAATGCCACTTTAACCCCTGATGAAAAGGAATTGATACGGCAGGCAACCCGAGTTCATGCTGATCTGCTCCATAACCAAGATAGGGTTAATCCAGGGGCCAATGATGCAGTTCCTTTAACTGAGCCACAGTGGACACATCAAGCCAGCAATGCTGGCCTCCAGAACCTACATCATATGATCACCTGTTTACTAGAAAGAATGCTAGAAAGCTCTCACATTCATGTTAACTACAATAGGATTAGGGAAACGACTCAAGAAAAGGATGAAAATCCTGCCCTTTTTCTTTCATGGCTTATTGAGGCAGTCCAGAAATGCACAAACTTAGATATTTCCACCCCCACCAGGCTCCTATACCTATACATCCAGTTCATAAGTCAGTCAGCCCCCAATATTCGCTGAAAACTACACCAGTTAGAAAAGGGCCCCAAAACCCCTCAGTGAGATTTCCAAGAAATAGCCTTTAAAATTTGCAATAATAGTGAAAGTGAAGTCGCTCAGTCATGTCTGATTCTTTGCGACCCCATGGACTGTAGCTCACCAGGCTCCCCCATCCATGGAATTTTCTAGGCAAGAGTACTGGAGTGGGTTGCCATTTCCTTCTCCAGGGGATCTTCAATAATAGGGAGAAAAAAGCAAAAGAGGAAAAATAAAAGGAAAGAAAGGCCAAATATGCTTTATTCATTGCAGCTATCCAAGAAAAAATTCAACCCCTCTGGCCCGCCAACCTTGACCCACCCCTATGGGACCTAACCCTCCAGGACCCTGCTTCAGATGTAACCAAAAGAGACACTGGGCTAAGTCCTGCCCAAGCCCCTGGCCACCCACTAAACCCTGCCCCACCTGCAAACAATGGGGCCACTGGAAAGTGGATTGTCCTCAGACGCTACCCACCAAATCTCAGGGTCCACCCCAGGCCCAACAACAATGGGTTGGGGGCCAGACTCTGGGGGGCCCTGGCACCCCAGACCATGGCTTCTCAGATGAGAGGGGAATTGACCCAATTGTACCTGAGTTATTCCAGTGATGGAGCCCAAGCTCCAGATCCCAAGTCTGTCCCATACAGACGGACTCAGCGCTTCGGGTAATTGGCACAGTGGCCAAACACAAAGTCTCATTCCTAATAGACACTGGAGCAGCCTTTTCACTTTTAACCTCCTTTAAGGGCCCTCTCCAACCTTCAGAAGTGGCCATCGAAGGGGTCTCAGGCATCTCTTTTTATCCCCAAATAATCCCTCCTCTCCTTTGTTCCTTTGGCAAAACAACACTTTCTTTTATAGTAGTTTCTCAATGCCCAATGGCATTGATGGGACATGATCTTCTGGCTAAGCTACAAATTTCTATAAACCTCCCATTATTAGATCCCATATCAATTCTTTGCATCCAAATGGCACCTGAACCTGTGACCAGCCCTCACTCCCAAAACCTGCTCCCTGATTTTCCCCCAATAGATCCTCGGGTCTGGGACACCAAAACCCTATCAGTAGCTTGACACCATTCCCCTGTACAGGTTTTTCTTAAAAATCCCTCTCGGGTCATAACTCAAACTCAGTATACCCTGACCAAAGAATCCCGAAAAAGACTTAAACCAATAGTCTCCCGATTGCTCAAAGTTGGCCTTTTGCAGCCTATCTGTTCTCCTCATAATACTTCTATACTAACAGTCAAAAAGGAACCGCACTCCTGGCGTCTAGTTCAAGATCTTCGCAAGATCAATGAGGCCATAATACCCGTACATCCTGTGGTCACTAACCGCTACACCCTTCTCTCACATAGTCCCCCTGACACATTCTACTTCACAGTATTAGACCTCAAAGATGCTTTCTTTACTAAACCTCTACACTACTCTTCACGGCTCCTATTTGCCTTCACCTGGACGGACCCAGACACATATCAATCTCAACTATTAACTTGGACTGTTTCACCACAGGGGT
Source organism: Raphicerus campestris (assembly GCA_006410735.1). NCBI lineage: Eukaryota > Metazoa > Chordata > Mammalia > Artiodactyla > Bovidae > Raphicerus > Raphicerus campestris. Next base: position 174,488 of record SJYW01016752.1, on the reverse strand, counting down.
TTAGAGATAGCCTTCATTTTTTCGGTCAAGCCCTCCAAAGAGACCTACAAGCTGTAGACTTAGGCTCTAGTACGTTACTCCAATATGTAGACGATTTACTGTTATGGAGTTCCTCTCGCCGTTAACTGCCTAGTCCACACTGCAACAGTAATAAACGCCCTAGGCAACTGGGACGACAGAGTTTCACTCTCCAAAGCACAAATTGCTTCCACCGCTGTCAGGTACACAGGGCTGCTTCACACTCCCACATCCAAAATAATGCCAGCTCAGAGACTTCAAGCATTGACACAGACCCCCAGGCCCCAAACCAAGAGGGAACTTCTTTCTCTATTAAGTCTATTAAACTTCTTCCAAATATGGGTCCCAAATTTTGCCCTCCATGCAAAACCTCTCTACCAAGCTACTCGAGGAAACTTAGATGAACCCCTATTGGCCCCCACCTCTCTCCACACCCCAATACAAACTCTTATCAAACATTTACTATGGGCCCCTTCTCTTTACTTACCTGATTACACCAGGGCTTTTCCCCTTGTTGTACATTCTCGACAAGGATATGCCTTAGGGATCTGTGCCAGAAACGAGGGAATATGTGGGGACCTCTAGCTTACTTATCCAAACAAATCGATCTTATGCTCGGATCACCATCTTGTCTCCAGACCTTAGCTTCAACTACCCTCTTAATACCTGAAGCCCAAAAACTAACCCCAAATGCTCCTCTAAATGTATGTTCTCCTCATTCCTTCAAAGATTTGCTCTCTCATCAGGCTTTCCTTTTTCTGGCCCCTGCACAACTATAGATCTTCCACACACACCTCCTCGACCCATCCCTTTCTTTTATGCCCTGTAAACCTCTTAATCCTGCTAGTTTACTCCCTACACCAGATCCAGAGGCAGAACACCTATCTCATGACTGTATTCAGATCTTAGATATGACACTTAATCCCTTTGAACATATAACCGATCAGCCCCTTACTGACCCCACAGTCCCATCCTGGTTCATAGACAGCAATGCCCAGAAACAAGCCCCATTTGGGGCTGGATACGCTATAGTCCAGGGACAACCTGACAAAGTTATTCCCCCTCACCTCATCAAATCAGTCACATTCCCAGTTCACACATCCTCACAGCAGGCTGAACCGATAGCTCTTACACAAGCCTTGACCCTAGCCAAAGACCAAAAGGTAGACATTTATGCTGACTCCAAGTATGTCTATAACATAGTACATTCTAATGTTATAATCTGGAGGGAGAGGGGATTCCTAACTCAAAAGGGCACACCTATTCTCAGTGCTTCTTTTATTTCTGAACTCCTCCATGTGGCTCAGCTCCCAAAACAAGCTGCTGTGATACACTGCCAGGGACATCAGGGGCATAGCCCTATCTCCTTATATAACAACATAGCAGATCATGAAGCAAAGTGGCAGGCCACCTCTGTCAGTTCTGTCTTTACTATAGCACAGATTGATGAGCCTGACATCCACACATTACTTTCATATTTACATTCCTTTTTCCACACCTCTGCAAAAGTACTTAAGACTTTCCTTCAGAACTTTATTGAGTTAACTGAGGACGATGTGATTTATTTAAATAATCTGACCCAAACTTGTACCACTTGTCAGGGGACAAATCCTAATTCTAACATTTGCCCCCCTCCTGTCCCCACCCACCAAATTCACAGACATCTTCCCGAACAAGACTGGTAGGTAGATTTCACCCACGTGCCACCCACAAAAAGGGTTAAATTCCTCCTAGTCTTCGTAGATACATGGATTGAAGCTTTCCCAACTACTAACAAACAAGCCTCTACTGTGGCTCACCTTATTCTTACTGAAATCCTCCCCAGGTTTGGAATGCCTTCCTCCTTCCAGTCTGACAATGGGGGGCTGAGTTCACATCCCAAATCACCCAAAATATTGCACGAACCCTTCAAATGCCTTAGAAGTTTCACATTCCTTTCCACCTCTGGTCCTTAACTTTGAGAGAGTCAACTGGGTCCTAAAAGAAACTCTTACCAAATTAACAATTAAACTTCATCAAGATTGGACTAAACTAAGCTCCTCCCTTTAGCCCTCTTAAAGGTCCAGGCCTTACCAAAAAAACCTCTAAATATCAGTCTGTTTGAGGCCATGTATGGGAGGCCCATAGTACCTTTAGGACTCCCCCACTCCCATGACAGTCCCAAACTGCCACCCCACCTTCCTTTTCCTTTGCTTGCCCAGATATGAGATGCCCTTTGGCAACATATAAATAACCTACTCAATTGACCACACCCCAATCTCCCATTCCCATCCCTCCAAATAGGAGACAAACTCTACATGACATTACAGTCCCACTCAGATCTAACCCCAAAATGGCAAGGACCCTACACAATAATTCTACTGACCCCTACTGCTACAAAATTAAAAGAAATCATCCCTTGGGTGCACATTACTCGACTAAAAAATGTTATGCAGCCCAGTGATGAGAATGCTTACCATATTAATTCTTACCAAGCTTCTCATACAGGCCCTACAGCTCTAAAGTTCTCACAGCTTCCACCGGCCCCAACTGATGATGGATGAGCCTATTGGTTCATTTGTATCATGGCTACGAGTATCATTTGTATCGTGGGTTGGGAGTTCTCAAGGATCCATGTTCAAGCACATTGAAGATTATATCTTCACCCAACGGCTGCAGGGAACCTTTCATAACTTTCATCCTTTTGAAATTCAATTCTTCTTCATAGTAGTCTATCTTATATTCACTTCCCCAAATGTTGGTTAACATCTTCTTCTTATCTTCTTTCTTTTCTCTGACCCAAGAACCCTTTCAAAACCCTAACCTTAACTATCTATTCTGGACCCTTAATTTAACCCATACTCTCCTCAATGCTTCTAAGCCATGGTTGGCTAAAGACTGCTGGATATGTCTATCCATAACTCCTCTGGGAGATTCAGCCCTCCCCACATCCGTCCTTGACTGGACCACAGGTAACATATCCCTACACCACTTATACTGTGGGGAACCTTTATTCGTCTCATATCTTAAATATCTTCACACTAATAATCAAATCTGGAATTCAGACAAACTCTTAGAATCTTTACTCACTGACCTTCCCTCTTGCAACAGAAAACCTCCAATAGGAGGCCCTATTACCCAGAGGGTAACACTATTACAACCAGCTCTTTTTTGCATATCTAGAAACTCCTGAAACAGCTCATATGACCAACCCGTGGGCATAATCCCTAAACCCATGTGTAACCATACCTCCACGTTACACTTTGCCACTGGAAAGACTATATAATGTTTCTGGTGCCACAGGATACTCTTTAACTTCTACAGGACGGTTCACCTCAGCATATTCCTCCATTTCTCCCATTGTTGGAGCCACCATAGCGGGGTCACTGACCATTCTTGAACAAAGGATCAAAACCCCACCTCACCCCCACCCATCTCCTCTTTACCATCGACTTCAGCTGTTGTGACACCTGGCCTGTTTTTCTTATGTGGGGTATCTACATACCTCTCTTTATCTACTAATTGGACTAGAATCTGCCCCTGGTATACCCCAGTCCAAACATTTTTATAACCCCCAATGATCAACCCCTACCTATTCCTCTCATTCATAAGCAAATGAAACGAGCCATTCATTTCATTCCCCTCTTAGTGGGACAAGGGATAGTGGCTGAAGTTGGAACAGGAACTGCCGGCCTAACCACCTCCATCTGAAGCTACCAGGCACTATCTTAAGACCTATCAGACAGCCTCCAGGAAATAGCCCAAGGTCTAATAACTATCCAAAATCAACCTGATTCCTTGGCGGCCAAAGTGTTACAAAATAGAAGGGAATTAGATCTACAAATGGCAGAAAAAGGAAGTTTGCGCCTTTTTCTTTATGAAACCTACTTCTTCTATGCCAACCAGTCAGGTACTGTCTAGGAAGCTGCAAAACACTTTACAGATCGAGCCTCTCGAATCCACCAGAGATTAAGCAACTCCTGGCAGTCATGGTTGACGAACTGGAACTGGATGCCTTGGGTTTTGCCCCTTCTTGGACCATTCATATTCATTATCCACAAATTCACATTTGGACCTTGTCTGTTTAATCTTTTCCAGGGATTCCTCCAGGAACGAACCGAGCCATTTCTCGAGATCAAGTCAAGACTGTCCTGCTCGAGACCCTGGCAGCTCGGATAGAAAATCAACACTATGGGCCTTAGACTTCCTGCCTGCCTCCCAGACCACAAACCCCCGACCCTTGTTTACCAGCAAGAAGAAGCCCTGAACATTGACAACACCCATCTCTCTTTCTCTTTTTGTATATTCCTTAGGGAATGCTACACGGCTCAAAATAGCCTGGAGTTAAAATCCCCCTCTAGATCCTCCCCACCATTCTATATAAAATAAAGAACTTTCTCCCCCGAAGAAAGGAATGGACATTAAGATTGATTACATTCAGCTGCCAGCTGATCCCAGTCTCTGGCTGGTCTCAGGAATTCCTTACCCCAGTTTTGAAAGTTAATTTATCAAAAATAATCATGAGGAAAAACAGACCCCCTCAAAATGATGCATCTCCACACATATATGTTTTCTGTGTATACCTACTCTCTTCTTGATTTAATGTAGCAGCCCACTAATCTGACCACTGTCCCTTCTCACCTCATTAAAGGTGATCTGTTCCTGTAAAGTTCCGGTCTGTCTCTCTTTTTTTTTCCCTTGAACCTCNCAATCTTTCCCAGCATCAGAGTCTTTTCCAATGAGTCAACTCTTCGCATGAGGTGGCCAAAGTATTGGAGTTTCAGTTTCAACATCAGTCCTTGCAATGAACACCCAGGACTGATCTCCCTTAGGATGCACTGGTTGGATCTCCTTGCCAGTCCAAGGGACTCTCAAGAGTCTTCTCCAACACCACAGTTCAAAAGCATCATTTCTTCAGCACTCAGCTTTCTTTATAGTCCAACTCTCACATCCATACATGACTACTGGAAAAACCATAGCCTTGACTAGACAGACTTTTGTTGATAAAGTAATGTCTTTGCTTTTTAATATGCTGTTTAGGTTGGTCATAACTTTCCTTCTAAGGTGTCAAGGGCCCTGAATTAGCAGATACTGAAATATTTGTTCCTAGAGGAAAGACAGGGTGCCATTCCTACGTGTCTCTGCTCACAACATTACGATCAACCAAAGGGCCACTGGTGCTGTATAGCTTTGTTTACCAATATTCTTATCAAACAAGTCAATCTCAGCATCACTGAAAATCTACCTTTTCACTTACCCCTTTTCCTGTATAACACTTAGCAAGAAAAAAGAAATCTTTCACAGCATCTGCAAATGTAACACTTTTCACTGTGGTGTTGCTTTGTGAAATTCACAAGCCCCCAGCACTTGCTGAGAAGGGTTTGACATTTTCCTGACCCTGGGTGACAGGACCATCAATTTCTTTGCTTCTCAGCCTCATGACAATGCTGTCCACTCCTCATTTTTAATGGTCATCAGCTCACGAATCCACAAATTTGGCTACTTTTCCATCTCTTCCATAGCACTGTAGATCCTAACTAACATAAGAACTTTCTGGAGTGGAATTATGAACAGACTGGTGAATTCCCTCTCCTTTTCTCTGGATGGCCCAGTCTGCTGATTGATTAGCACTGAACTCAGTCTACAGCACCGTCACTCATATCCAGATGAGGCTTATCTAACGTGTCTTTTCTCTATAAGGCTCGTCACAGCTATCCTACACCTAGGGACACTGGACAGCACTTCAGCGCTATCTCGAGGGGCGTTTCAAATAGCAAAATGACCAGCGACAAGCACGAAAATGTGGCAAAAATCTACACCTGATAGACTGACGAGAACACTGATTTGTGGGATGAGAACTGAGACAGGAAAGCAGGGTTATCTTGCTTAAACTCAGCTGAAAATGTGCATGTCAGGCAGCTTAAAGTTTCCACCACCGTGCATGTCTGTGACTGTTCCATGAGTATTGATGTTAGAATTACAAATACATTTCAATGAATAGGTGGATTCGCATATAAGGAACTAATGAGGAGCTGCTCTTTTTTTTTTTTTTTTCTTCTTCTGCTACTTGCTTTTATTTAACTCAATGCCGTACACTGGAAGTCATATCGTAACTCATATAAACCCATCCAATATAAAGCGCTGCTAGTAATTCAATAACTTAAATACACTGTCTATTTCACAGTCCTTCCACTATTGGTAAACATGAAATTCCCTTCCAGTTCCTTGCTATTGCAAACAATGCTGTGTTGGCTACTCTAGTACCATCCTCCTAGGATTTGTGGATGTTGCTCTAGGCAAGATACTGTGGGCATAGACTGTTTATGATTGCAATTTTAGAAGATTCCAGCAAGCTGTTCTCCAGTGTGGCTCTATCCATTCATGTTTCCACTGGCCACTAGAAGGCTTGTTTCTCTGGCAATAGGAATGTAGCAAGCACTGGGGGAAAGGCCCAGAGAACCACCAGAGACTCAAGACAAGTGTCTGCTTCTTCACAGTTCCCACTGGGGTCCCTGCATTCATTTTGGTTTCCAACTCCCACCTACTTCTGGGGGAAAAAGTAACACAAAAGGATTTTTTTTTTCTGTCATGGGCAGAACATTATTTTCCACTTAATTGTGCTTAGGAAGCTTCTAAAATCTCACTTCTTTCTTAAAAAGTAGCATGGGGTCTTTTGTTTAGAGCAGAGAGAAATATTTTTTCTTCATCATGTACCTAGTCTGGAACATCCAGCTAGCACTATTGTAAAACCCTTCTCAAGAGCTATTCACCCCCCTGGTTTACACACTATCTTTTGAGGTACAACTCAATAGGACAAATTTCAGTCCACTAAAGAAGTCTGGATGACTCAAGCATTTTCAAAGCTGTAAGAAAAGACTTTCCAAATGGTCAAAAAGCAAGCCATTTATCATGAGACATTTTCCGTAAGAGAATTTACAGCAGATTTTGTAACTATCTACAATAGTCAGCAGACAATTAGGAAAAGGCTGTTCTTCTGACAATTTAGAAAGTTCAGTCTTTGGAAATTGGGCAGCAACACTTGGTCCTAACCTGGTAACCAAAGCTCCGTAATTAATTAGTTTTTGCAGGTTGCAGGCAGAAAATGGCATTGCTGTGTTACAGTAAGAATCCTGGGTATCATCAAGTTATCAGCACACTGCAGCTCCCCTCTCAGGGGAACAAACCCTGTAATTTAACAAATCTCTGTATTTTGGGTTCTGACACCACACATGCTTTTCAATTTCCATCTGTTCTTCTGGTTCATTAGTATTTTATTGTTGCTACAGTCAAACATTTTAATAGTTTTTTTCTCTCCCAAATAGCATACCATCAACTATCTTCTGTCATCCCTTTGGACACCTAAAAAATGGCATGTCCATTTCAATTTTAAATTGCTTTTAGAAAGTATTATTTTGGGCATTTTCCCAAGTGTCCAAGACAGCTGCCTTTGGCTAAAAACTAGAATAACTGCTTTGTGTATGAAAACAAATATTCAAAATCTACTTCAAACAGATTTTTTTAAAAAGTAANTGTATACCTACTCTCTTCTTGATTCAATGTAGCAGCCCACTAATCTGACCACTGTCCCTTCTCACCTCATTAAAGGTGATCTGTTCCTGTAAAGTTCCGGTCTGTCTCTCTTTTTTTTTCCCTTGAACCTCGCCTTCTCTAACTCCCTTACCTTACTCCAATAGCTAGGACACTACACACAATTCCAGGAGCCTGCAGAAAGAGACAGCAGAAAAGTCTGTATTTGTATGAATGAGTTACACCAAGCCTCCATGCTGTGAAATATTATAGCTGCTCAAACATCCAAGTTAGTAAGGTTTTTGTTTGCCCTCCCATCTTCTGTGTTACAGATAATAGTCTCTACTAGTAGTCTCTACCTTAATGAGTTTAAAATCTAG
>SJYW01016752.1:133885-147909 GCA_006410735.1 Raphicerus campestris | reverse complement strand
TTTTTTTTCTTAATCATACATTTTATGTCCTTTAAATGCTTCTGCCTTGACATTGGCCTTTTGAGGTTTTAAGAGTTTTTCCCTTTTTTGATTTCTTTTTTAATTTAAAAAATATTTTTCAACTTATTATTTTTCTACGTATATACTTTTGTTCATTTTTCTTATTCTTTTCCTGTTGTAGCTATTCTTCAATATATATAAATCTCTTTTACCTCTATTCAACTTTGCTTTTCAATTGTTTCTTTCTTTTCTTCTTTTTCTCACCATATTCATGAGTCTGTTTGGCTTTCGTTGCTTTATTCCCCAGCTGGCACACTGTTTTGGTTTTGTTTTCCAGTTCATATTTTGGTTAGTTTTGTTTTTAAATGGCTGATAACATTTTTGCTTTCCTTTGCTTCACAGGTCAATTTCTTCTACTTTCTTTTTTTTAGACTCTTTTGGTTTTGTTTATGTGTATTTATGTCTGTGTATATATTCCATTATTTTTGCAAATATTTGCCTGATTTTGCATTTGTCATTTGTCTGGGGTTTGCATTTTGTTTCTTGTTTTAGTGTGTTTGTTTTAATCCCCTTTAATGCCATAACAAACCACCTGTGGAATCTCAGTTCCTTGGCCAGAGATCAGGCCCTGAGACTTTAGAGTGGAAGTGTTGACAACATGACTCAAGACTACCAGAAAACTCCTAACCCTAGGGAATATTTATTAGTGAGAACTCCCACAAAGGCCTTCACCTGATACAAGACCTGGCATCCCTCAACTAGCTAGCAGCACCCAGTGCAGGATGTCTCACCCAAACAATAAACAAGACAAAAACAAACCAAATTATCAGCAAACAGAAGTACCACCTCACACAGCCCTGCCCACCAGAGGAAAAAATCTTACCTCCTCCTACCAGAGCCCAAACCTAAAGCCAACAGAATCCTGCACAAACTACTGCATCAACCTTACTCACCAAGGGCAGAAACCAAAAGGAAAGCCTGAGAAAAGGAGACCTCAAACACAATAAACTTAAAAAAAACAAATGAAAAGGCAGACAAGTATTGCCCAAATGAAAGAACAAAGTAGAAACACACAAGACAACTAAATGAAGAGGAAATAGGAAACTACCTGAAAAGGAATTCAGAATAATGATAGTAAAGATGTTCCAAAACCTCAAAATTAGAATGGAGAAAATTCAAGAAGCAATAAACACAATTAATACAATTACCAAGGACATATAAGAAATAAAGAATAGGGGGCTGTGCTGTCCTAAGATAGCAGAGGAATAGGACAGGGAGACCACTTTCTCCCCCACAAATTCATCAAAAGAACATTTGAATGCTGAGTAAATTCCACAAAACAACTTCTGAATGCTGTCAAAGGACATCAGGCATCCAGAAAAGCAGCCCATTGTCTTCAAAAGGAGGTAGGAAAAAAATATAAAAGATAAAAAGAGAGACAAAAGAGGTAGTAGGGATGGAGATCCATCCCAGGAAGGGAGTCTTAAAAAAAAGAGAGAAGTTTCCAAACACCAGGAAACACTCTCACTGCCGAGCCTGTGGTGAGCCTTGAAAACCTCAGAGGGCAACATAACCGGGAGGAAGAATAAATAAATAATCAAAACCCACAGATTATGTGCACAATGGTAATTCCCAGCGGAGAAGCAGCACAGATGCCAGCATCTACCACCAGCAAGCGGGGGCTGGGCAGGGAGGCGCAGGTTGCATTGCTTAGAGTAAGGATCAGGACTGAATGCCCTGAGGGCAATCTGAGGGAACTAACTTGAGATAGCAAATCAGACTTTGGGATAGCTACCCTGTGAAAAGCCCTAACCTAAGCCACCACCTACAATGCCAGAGAGCCGGATTCAGTCCCTGAGTCGGGAAGATCTCCTGGAGAAGGAAATGGCAACCCACTCCAGTATTCTTGCCTGGAAAATTCCATGGATAGAGAAGTCTGATAGTCTACAGTCCATGGGGTTGCAAAGAGTCAGACACAACTGAGCAACTTCACTTCACAAGGCACCACCAGGCCTACTCACAGAACAAAGGACTGAGCAGAGCTAGTCGGCTGAGGACCAGCCCATCCCCCACTGGAGACAGGCAGGCAAGGGCACCCAGAGCTGGAAGGGGGCAATCACGGCTCGAGAGGCATCATCTACCAAGCTGCAAGCAGGCTTCGTTGCTAACCAAGACTTCTTGGGATTCTGGACGGTCGACATCCACCGGGAGGGTCACAGCCAGAGATCAGCTCCCCAGAAGAGACACATGGCACACCTGTGAAGGAAGGGAGATCCGTCCCCCACCCGTTAGACACCTTCCACCCTGTGAAGGCATGCCGGTTGTACATACAGAAAACCAGTGGCAGGGACGGGGGAGGCAATAAGTCGCAGGGACTGCACATGCCAAACACCTGGTCCTCTGAGCTGCTCGGACCTGGGAAGGGCACAAAACGCAGGCCCAACCAAGTTGTGCCTTTGAGGGGTACCCGAGTACCTGAACCTGGGAAGTGCATACAATCCAGGGTCAGCCTCAGACAGTTCCCGGCAGAGCAACCTATAGCCTAAGCAGTGTAGACAGGGAAAAGCCCCGTGAGTGGGGGCAAACCCAGTGTGGCCGAGACACTGCGAACACACGCCAGTGTTACTTGTTTGCAGTGTTCCTCCCTCCCCACAGCACAAATGAACAAGTGAGGCTTAAAAAGTCTCCACTACCGCCCCCTTGTGCCAGGGCAGAAATTAGGCACTGAAGAGACCAGCAAATAGAAGAAGCTAAAGCAAACAGAGAGAACCGCCTTAGAAGTGACAGGTGTAATAGATTTAAACCCTGTAGTTAGCCCTGACTACATAGGAAGGGGCCTATAGATCTTGAGAAGTATAAGCCAGATCAAGGAACTATCCGAAAATGAACTGACCCCACACTGTCCACAATACCAGAGAAAGTCCTAGATATATTTTTACTATTATCATTCTTCAAATTAAAAAAATTTTTTTTTAATTTTGAAGTCCTCCCTTCAGTTCAGTCGCTCAGTTGTGTCCGACTCTTTGCGACCCCATGAACTGCAGCATGCCAGGCCTCCTTGTCCATCACCAACTCCCAGAGTTCACTCAGACTCGTGTCCATCAAGTCAGTGATGCCATCCAGCCATCTCATCCTCTGTCATCCCCTTCTCCTCCTGCCCTCAATCCCTCCCAGCATCAGAGTCTTTTCCAGTGAGTCAACTTTTCGCATGAGGTGGCCAAAGTACTGGAGTTTCAGCTTTAGCATCATTCCTTCCAAAGAAATCCCAGGGTTGATCTCCTTCAGAATGAACTGGTTAGATCTCCTTGCAGTCCAAGGGACTCTCAAGAGTCTTCACCAAAACCATAGTTCAAAAGCATCAATTCTTCAGCACTCAGCCTTCTTCACAATCCAACTCTCACATCCATACATGACTACTGGAAAAACCATAGTCTTGACTAGATGGACCCTACTATTACTTTGAAAAAAAAAAAAAAGACTCTATTTTTTAAAGCAAACTTCACATATATATATATTTTATAATATTTGTGACTTTTTTTTCTTTAATATTGTGTTTTTGAGAATCCAACCTCTACTCTAGATTTTTAATCTTTGCTTTTTGGTATTTGTAATCAATTTTGTACCTTTAAGGACCCAATCTTCAGTACCCATTTTTACTTGGGAGTGAGATTACTAGCTTGACTGCTCTCTCCCTTTTGGACTCTCCTTTTTCTCCATCAAGTCGCCTCTATTTCCTCCCTCCCCCTTCTCTTGTCTACCCAAGTCTGTGAATCTCTGTGTGTTCCAGAGTGTGGAGAACACTTAGGGAATTGATCACTGGCTAGATCTGTCTCTCTCCTTTTGATCCCCCCTTTTATACTCCTGGCTAACTGTCTCCTTCCTCCATTTTCTCTTCTCTGTGTAACTATGTGAACATCTCTGAGCAGTCCAGACTGTGGAGCACACATAAGGAAGTGATTACTGACTAGCTTGCTCTTTCCTCTTTTGGTTCCCCCTCTTCTCCTCCTGGTCATTTCTATCTTCCTCCTCCCTCTTCTCTTCTCCGTGTAACTCTGTGAACCTCTCTGGGTGTTCCTCACTGTGGAGAAACTTTTCATCTTTAACCTAGATGTTTTATCATTGGTGCTGCATAGATGGAGAAGTCTTAAAGCTACTGTAAGAATAAGACTGAAAACCAGAGGCATGAGGCTTAAGTCCAAATCCTGAGAACACCAGAGAACTCCTGACTCCAGGGAACATTAATCGATAGGAGCTCATTAAACGCCTCCATACCTACACTGAAACCAAGCACCACCCAAGGGCCAACAAGTTCCAGAGCAAGACATACCATGCAAATTCTCCAGCAACACAGGAACATAGCCATGAGCTTCAATATACAGGCTGCCCAAAGTCACTCTAAACCCACTGACATCTCATAACTCATTACTGACACTTCATTGCACTCCAGAGAGAAGAAATACAGCTCCACCCACCAGAATACCCACACAAGCTTCCCTGACCAAGAAACCTTAACAACCATCCAACCCCACCCACAGCAAGGAAATTCCACAATAAAGAGAACTCCACAAACTGCCAGAATACAGAAAGGGCACCTCAAACACAGCAATATAAACAAGATGAAGAGGCAGAGAAATATCCATCAGATAAAGGAACAGAATAAATGCCCACCAAACCAANTCTCAAAAATATATAAGCAACTCCTGCAGCTCAATTCCAGAAAAATAAACGATTCAATCAAAATATGGGCCAAAGAACTAAACAGACATTTCTCCAAAGAAGACATACAGATGGCTGACAAACACATGAAAAGATGCTCAACGTTATTCATTATCAGAGAAATGCAAATCAAAACCACAGTGAGGTACCATTTCACACCAGTCAGAATGACTGCTGTCCAAAAGTCTGCTGCTTCTGCTGCTGTTTAGTCGCTTCAGTCATGTCCGACTCTGTGCGACCCCACAGATGGCAGCCCACCAGGCTCTGCCATCCCCAGAATTCTCCAGGCAAGAACAGTGGAGTGGGTTGCCATTTCCTTCTCCAATGCATGAAAGTGAAAAGTGAAAGTGAAGTCACTCAGTTGTGTCCAACTCTTTGTGACCCCATGGACTGCAGCCTACCAGGCTCCTGCATCCATGGGATTTTCCAGGCAAGAGTACTGACTGGAGTGGGTTGCTAATGCCTTCTCTGATCCAAAAGTCTACAAGCAATAAATCCTGGAAAGGGTGTGGAGAAAAGGGAACCCTCTTACACTGTTGGTGGGAATGCAAACTAGTATAGACACTAATGGAGAACAGCGTGGAGATTCCTGAAAAAACTGGAAATAGAACTGCCATACGACCCAGCAATACCACTGCTGGGCATACACACCGAGGAATCCAGAATTGAAAGAGACACATGTACCCCAGTGTTCATCACAGCACTGCTTATAATGGCCAGAACATGGAAGCAAATTAGATGTCCATCAGCAGACGAATGGATAAGAAAGCTGTGGTACATATATACAAGGGAGTATTACTCAGCCATTAAAAAGAATACATTTGAATCAGTACTAATGAGGTGGATGAAACTGGAGCATATTATACAGAGTGAAGTAAGCCAGAAAGAAAAACACCAATACAGTATAATAACGCATATAAATGGAATTTAGAAAGATGGTAACGATAACCATGTATGTGAGACAGCAAAAGAAACACAGATGTATAGAACAGACTTTTGGACTCTGTGGGAGAGGGCGAGGGTGGGATGATTTGGGAGAATGGCATTGAAACATGTATATTATCATATGTGAAACGAATCTCCAGTCCAGGTTTAATGCATGATACAGGATGCTTGGGGCTGGTGCACTGGGATGACTCAGAGGGATGGGATGGGGAGGGAGGTGGGAGAGGGATTCAGGATGAGGAACACGTGTACACCTGTGGTGGATTCATGTCATTGTATGGCAAAACCAATAAAATATTGTAAAGTAATTAGCTTCCAATTAAAATAAATAAATTTATATTTAAAAAGAAATAAAGAATAAATAAACAGAGATGAATAGCACAATTACTGAGTTAAAAATACTCTAGAAGGAACCAATAGTAGATTAATGGAACCAGAAGGATGGATGAGTGAGCTGGAAGATAGAATGGTGGAAATAACTGCTGAAAAGCCAAATAAAGGAAAAAGAATGAAAAAAATTGAAGATAGCCTCAGATACCTCTGGGCAGTATTAAATGCAACAACATTCGAGTTATAGGGATCCTAGAGGAAGAAGAGAAAAAAGAAAAGCCCTGAAGAAATTTTTGGAGAGATTATAGCTGAAAATTCTCCAGCACAGAAAGGGAAATAGTTAATCAAGTCCAGGAACCAAAGAGAGTCCAATACAGTGTAAACTCAAGGAGAAATACATCAAAACACATACTAATCAATGGATACAAAAAGGAGACCCATACATGTGCTGCCTACAAGAGACCCACTTCAGACCTAGAGACACATACAGATTGAAAGTAAAATAGGATGGGAAAAGATATTCCATGCTAATGGAAATCAAAAGAAAGCTGGAGTGGTAATTCTCATTTTAGACAAGCTAGACCTTAAAATAAAGACTATTACATGAGATAAAGAAGGATACCACATAATGATCAATGGATCAACCCCCCAAAAAAGACATAAGAATTGTACATATCTATACACCCAACGTAGGAACACCTCAATACATGAGGCAAATACTAACAGACATAAAAGGAGAAATTGACGGCAATACAATAATAGTAGGGGACTTTAACACCCCACTTATACCAATGACCAGATTATCAAAACAGAAAATCAATAAGGAAACACAAACCTTAAATGAGACATTAGATCAAATGGACCTAATTGATATCTTCAGAATTTTTCACCCAAGTACATAAGACCACTCTTTATTCTCAAGTGCACATGGAACATTCTCCAGGATAGACCACATCTTGAGTCACAAATCAAACCCCAGTAAACTCAAAAATATTGAAATCATATCAAGCATCTTTTCTGACCACAATGCTATGAGACTAGATGTCAATTATAGGGGGGAAAAAACTGTAAAAAGCACAAACGTATGGAATAAAACAATATGTTTCTAAATAACAAACAGGTTACTGAAGAAATCAAAGATAAATCAAAAAATTCCTAGAAACAAATGCCAATGAAAACACAACTGAAAACCTATGGGATGCAGCAAAAGCAGTTCTAAAAGGGAAGTTTATAGCAATACAACCCTACCTTAAGAAACAAGAAAATCATCAACAACTGGAAAAGAAAAAAAAATACCCAAAGTTAGTAGAAGCAAAGAAATCATAAAGATCAGAGTAGAAATAAATGAAAAAGAATGAAGTAAACAATAGTAAAGATTAATAAAATTAAAAGCTGATTCTTTAAGAAGATACAATTGACAAACCATTAGCTGGATTCATCAAGAGAAAAGGAGAAGAATCAAATCAACAAAATTAGAAATGAAAAAGAAGAGGTTGTAACAGACAATGCAGAAATACAAAGGATCATAAAAGACTAACTATATGCCAATAAAATGGGCAATCTGAAAGAAATGGACAGATTCTCAGAAAAGGTCAATCTTCCAAGACTTAATCAGGAAGAAATAAAACTTATGAACAAGCCAACTATAAGCACTGAAGTTGAAACTGTGATAAAAAAAATCTCCTCCCCCTCACCCCGCTGCCCCCCCCAAAAAAAAAACAAAACCCAGGGTCAGATGGTTTCACAGGTGAATTCTATCAAACATTTAGAGAAGAGTTTATCCCTATCCTTCTAAAACTCTTCCAAAAAATTGCAGAGGAAGGAACACTTCCAAACTCTTTCTATAAGATCATCATCCTGATACCTAAACCAAACAAAGAAAACACAGAAAAAGAAAATTACAGGCCAATATCACTGATGAACATGGATGCAAAAATCCTCAACAAAATTCTAGCAAACAGAATTCAACAACACTTTAAAAAGATCATATACCATGATCAAGTCGGGTTTATCCCAGGGATGCAAGGATTCTTCAATATACACAAATTCATTAGTGTGATATACCATATCAACAAATTTAAATATAAAAACCATATGATAATCTCAATAAATATAGAAAAGCTTTCAACAAAATGCAACACCCATTTATGATTTTTTAAAAAATTCTTCAAAAAATGAGCATAGAAGGAACCTACCTCAGCATAATAAAGGCCGTATACGATAAACCCTCAGCAAACATTATTCTCAATAGTGAAAAACTGTACGTATTCCCTCTAAGATCAGGAACAACACAAGGGTGCCCACTCTCACCACTATTATTCAGCATAGTTTTGGAAGTCCTAGCTAAGGCAATCAGAGAAGAAAAAGAAATAAAAGGAATCCAGATTGGAAAAAAAAAAGTAAAACTCTCAATGTCATTTGTAGATGACATGATACTATATACAGGAAACCCTAAAGATACCATCAGAAAATTACTAGAGCTAATCAGTGAATTTAGCGAAGTGGCAGGATATAAAATCAATACACAGAAATCACTAGTATACACTAACANTGTCATTTGTAGATGACATGATACTATATACAGGAAACCCTAAAGATACCATCAGAAAATTACTAGAGCTAATCAGTGAATTTAGCGAAGTGGCAGGATATAAAATCAATACACAGAAATCACTAGTATACACTAACAATGAAATAGAAAAAGAAACTAAGCAATCAATCCCATTTAGCACTGCAATGAAAAGAATCAAATACCTAGGAATAAGTCTACCTGTGGAGACAAAAGAACAGTATACAGAAAACTATAAGACGTTGATGAAAGAAATCAAAGACAACATAAACAGATGGAGAGAATGCCACATTCCTGGGTTGGAAGAATCAATATTGTAAAAATTACTATACTATTAAATGTAATCTACAGATTCAATGCAATCCCTATCAAATTACCAATGGCATTTTTCACAGAATTAGAACAAAAAAATCTAACAATTCATATGGAAATGCAAAAGACCTCGAACAGCTGAAGCAAACTGGAGAAAGAAGAATGGAGTTGGAGGGATCAACCTTCCTGTCTTCAGACTGTATTACAAAGATACAGTCATCAAGATAGTATGGTACTGGTACAAAACAGAAATATAGACCAACGGAACAAGATAGAAAGCCCAGAGATAAACCCATGGATATCTTATTTTTGACAAAAGAGGCAAGAATATACAATGGGGCAAGGATAGTCTCTTCAAAAAGTGCTGCTGGGAAAAGTGGACAGCTATGTGTAAAAGAATGAAATGTTTACTTCTTAACACTATACACAAAGATAAACTCAAAATGGATTAAAGATCTAAATATAAGACCAGAAACTATAAAACTCTTATAGAAAAATATAAGCAGAACACTCTATGATATAAACCACAGCAAGATCCTCTACGACCAAGCTCCTAGAGTAATGGAAATAAAGAGAAAATACATGTGTTATCTAATTAAACTTAAAACTTTTGCACAACAAAGGAAACTATAAACAAGGTGGAAAAATAACCCTTAGAATGGGAAAAAATAATAGATAATGAAACAACTGACAAAGGATTAATTTCAAAAATATAGAAGCAGCTCATATAACTCAATACCAGAAAAACAACCCCAAAAATGAGCAAAAGACTTAAACAGACATTTCTCCAAAGAAGACATACAGATGGCTAATAAACACATGAAAAGACACTCAACATCACTCATTATTAGAGAAATGCAAGTCAAAACTACAACGAGATATTACCTCATACTGGTCAGAATGACCATCATCAAAAAAATACAAACAATAAACGCTGGAGAGGGTGTGGAGAAAAGGGAACACTTTAGCGCTGTAGGTAGGAATACAAGTTGATACAGTCACTATGGAAAACAGTATGGAGATTCTTTAAAACACTAGGAATAAAACCACCATATGAAACAACAATCCCACTACCAGACATATATCCTGAGGAAACCAAAATTGAAAAAGACACATGTACCCCAATGTTCATTCCAGCTCTATTTACAATAACTAGGATGTGGAGCAATCTAGACGTCCAGCAATAGATCAATGGTTAAGGAAGCTGTGGTACATGTAAACAATGGGATATTACTCAGCCATAAACAGTAAGCCATTTGAGTAAGTCCTAATGAAATGGATGAACCTAGAGCTTATTCCCTGGTGGCTCAGAGGTTAAAGCATCTGCCTCCAATGCGGGAGACCCAGGTACGATCCCTGGGTCGGGAAGATCCCTTGGAGAAGGAAATGGCAACCCACTCCAGTATTCTTGCCTAGAGAATCCCATGGACAGAGAAGCCTGGTAGGCTACAGTCNGACCCTTTGCATGGCTTTTCTGAACAGGAATCAAAGCCCCTTCACGGAAAAATAATACCCAGTATGTCAGACCCTCAAAATCGGTGAATTCTTGCCCATTAAGAGATCCCCTTACAGGATTCTTGTGAAACCTCCTAACTAACTCCTGGTGTCCAGCCCTTGGGGTCTGTTTGTTTGCATAGAAGTCAGTGGAGGGTCCAGGGCAAGACTTCTATCCTCTGTATAGTTTTGGTAGCTTCTGAGGAACTTCTGAGGTTATTTAAATTAAAAAAAAAAAACGATGAGGGGCCTGGGTTGCATGGATTGGAGGCTGCCCTGAGAAGAGGTGGTGTGAGTTCCCAGCTGTGAGATCCCGGAACTGCTTCCTTCCCCTTGTTGCTGAGGGGGCCTGTCACCCTGAGGCCATGAAGCAGTAGTGGGGAGTTCAGTTTTGTCTTCATGTTTTTTTTCATAGATTTGAAGTAAATTCTGTTGGCAGAGCCCCAGAGTATAGTCCAGGGTGTGAGCAGTGATAGCAGAGGAGAACCAGCAGCAAGTCTTGTATTGTGCCAGGTGAAAATAGAGGACTTGATGCTCTGGAGGACTCCAGGTTGGGGATATATATACATGTCTAATGTGTCAGTGAAGAGTTGAAAACTATAAAATACATGCAAATGAGAGCTGAAGGAACTGAGGGGCCAGGAGAGTCAGGACGAGGTGGGAGCTTCTTATGTGGCGCTGTCGGAAGAAAAGCTAAAGTCTCCTTGGGAGCATTTCTTAGAAGGCCGAATGCTTTGTCAATGGGACTTTTGTTCTCTCTCCTTCACACCTGATGAAACAGGCATGCACAGGGTGGGAGAGTAATTAGGTGAATGCGGTGATTTGGCAACAGCTGTAATAACCACATTTAGCTATAAGAATGGAAGGTATCAGCTGTCAAAAAAGATGTTACCCGTATTAAAATAACCTGACTCAGGTACTCAGCGAATCTCCACATTGAGTTTCTAAAAATGTGTGTGTGTTGTTTCCCAACTTGTAGCAACAGAAGAGTATTGCTGAGCTTTTAAAGGAAACAATTCTTTCTTGCCCAGAGACCCCCCTCTTCCTGCTACAAGGACCTGAATGTGACTGCTGGGCAGAGGGGATCTGGTCTGTGAGTCGGTGTCCTCTGAGGGCGTTGCTGTGGCCACAGAGATGGCAGAGGTGGCCCAAAATTACCAGGGGAAAAAACACTTCTTGCCAAAAGAGAAGTTTGTTTCCATTTATGTGTGGCGTCTTAAAGAGGTCAAATACTTTGGGGGTCTTTGAGAAATCAGTTACATCTTGAAAGATTTTATGTTACCTTATTCCTGAACCCTCCTAGATAAACAACATGTCAGTGTGAGAGGAGAGTTGTCAAAACAGACAGTTGGTCAGTGTAGATGGAATCCAGTCCTCTGCCACTTAGCAAATAACTTCACGTATGGAGCTGCTAATTCATCTGTAAAATGGGGTGACTTCTGCCTTTGCAGGTGCCCTCACCTTTGTGAGGTGACTGAGGGCAGCTGGTAGGTGCTAGCCCGCGGGGAAATGCTCCGTGGTTCTGCCCTTACCGCTGCAAATTCCAAATTACACTAAAACAAAGTGAGTCATGTTGATGTGTGAAAAAGACTCACTATCCTTGGATTGAAATCGTTGAAAACGATTTCCCCATGTGGAGTCCCAGAGCTCTGTCCTCTTTCCTGCCTTTCCAGGCCTTTGCTTTCTTTAAAAAAAAAAGTTTTTGTTTGTTTTGATACGAACCATTTTAAAAATCTTTTTTGAATTTGTTACAGTATTGCTTCTGTTTTTTTGTTTTGGTTTTTTGGCCAGGAGGCATGTGGGATCCTAGCTCCCTGACCCGGGATCAAACCCGCACCCCCTATATTGGAAGATGAAGTCTTAACCACTGGGCCCCCAGGGAGGTCATTCCAAGCTTTCCTTGATGGTTCCTGTCCTCCAGTCCAAATAGCTCTGACCCAGGTCTGTCTCACAGGGAGGACCCCTGCCTTGGTGTATGACAATGGGGTCTTGGCTGTCTCCCAGGGACAAAGCCTGCCCAAGGTGGGCAGTGTCACCTCGGGCCTGGGCCTCACAAGAGCCCTGCAAGGTGGGATCATCAGGACAACATGGGTGAGGAAGGAAAGGAGGGGAAAGACTCCCTGAAACCAAGAATCCATAGGTTGTTCCCTTCTCATTTTCCTTGAGTTTTCAACCCACCCATTGTCCTAATGACTTCAGACTTTTTCTGGGGTGAGGTTTCCCCAGAGGCTGTGGTCGGTGGAATCAGGCTGGGGTCACCTGTGGGTCAGCTCCCCGGCTACTCCATCCTCATACCAACTAAGTCCTTCCCTCCCTGAGCATCCCTCTTCCCTCCCCAGGAGCCAAGTGCCACCACTTCCACTCAACAGGAGGGGAGTTGAAAGATGGGGCATTGTGCCCTGGTTCTGGATGAGCAGGTAATCTCCCCCAAGAGCCTAAAGCTGGCAGAGGAAGTGAGACACACACCCCCCACCCCACACTGGGCAGCAGGGACCCTGAGCTTGAGTTCCTTTCCTCCAGTAAGTGGCTGAGTTCATGTGCCAGGCTGGCTGAGCCACTTCCTTACAGGGAAGTGCTTGGTTTCTTGATCTGGAAGAGGAGGTGATTGAAGTAGGTGATGACCTCTGAGGTCCCTTCCAGTAATGCATGAGACACCGGGGTCAGTTCTACCCAGAAGACACATTAGCACTGGTACCACTTGGAGGCAGGTCAGAATGAGTCTACCATCCTGTTAAACACATTTTTTAAGGTTAGTGATATTTGTGCTTCTCAATTTTGTGACTGGGACTCCAGGATGTTTCCCACTATCTCGGGGAATTGTATTTAATTCCTAGAAAAAAAAATTAGAATAAAATTAATTTTTATTTAACTTCACTTTAATTGGTTTTAATAAATTCTTTTTCTTTTTTTTTTTTCTGCTCTACTGCCTTAGTGATGAATGCTGGTTTCTGCCTGGTTCTCTACTTACTAGAATGAACTCCTACCTCATTCTGTTCGGTTTTCCCTCAAAGGAGAGAATTAAGATTCTAAATTCTTTTTATATCATACCTTCAGTAACACTAGCAATGTAGAGTTAGTAATTGGTAAGTTATTCCTATCATTACACATAACAAATGCAGAAAAGGCAACTGTCTAGCACTTGACAATCTTTGAGAACCAGAGGTGATAAGTTGGTAGAGTGAGACATCTTAAGAGCTGTCACTGAAACCATCTGATTGCATGTTCATTTATCTTGGTATTCCAATAAATGTGTGTAAGATTATGTGCAAAGGCTAAAAAGTAAAATTTAAAAAAGGTGAAAGACTGGCTTCATTTCCCATCTTCTTCAGAGAGCAGGCAGAGTGTCTCAGATGTCCTGACTTCAGGGCAGACATGGCTTAGAAGATTCTGCTCATCCTGCAAGTCTGATCCTCTGACAAACCCTCACTCTCCACCAGGCCCTGGGAGCCTGGGTTTCACATATTCTCCAGCCTGCATCTCGAGGAAGTTATTTTTCCTTCTCTTGACTCAAAATCATGAGCCTTGGGTATGAATTTCTGCTCTGCTATAAACTGTGTGACTTTTGACTGGAGAAGGGAATGGCTACCCACACCAGTATTCTTCCCTGGAGAATTCCATGGACAGAGGAGCCTAGTGGTCTATAATCTGTGGGGTCGCA
>SJYW01016752.1:104189-119656 GCA_006410735.1 Raphicerus campestris | reverse complement strand
AAGAACCTAGGAACCAAGACACGTGTGTGTGGGCGGGAGGGTCACGGATGCTGGGGACTGAATGAAGAACAGTCCCACCTGCCCGACCACCAGCAGCAGCAGAGACCCCCTGGGTCTGATGCCCTGGCCTCGCTCATCCCTGAGCCCAGGACTGCGGGCAGGGGGTCGGCTGTGACCCATCTTTAAAACTGCTGGGAGCTATGTGCCACACCCTTCTCAGAGTATGCACTCCAGTAGTGTCCACTGAATACAGAAGTGAATCAGAAAAAGTCTATCCCATAATGCTTAAGTGGGAAAAACAAGTCATTTCTTTGTAGATTAGGTATTTAAGACAACT
Organism: Raphicerus campestris; assembly: GCA_006410735.1. Classification (NCBI taxonomy): domain Eukaryota; kingdom Metazoa; phylum Chordata; class Mammalia; order Artiodactyla; family Bovidae; genus Raphicerus; species Raphicerus campestris. The sequence goes on along the minus strand of SJYW01016752.1, from coordinate 119,319 downwards.
CCCACATGAACAAAGAGACTGTCAAGAAAAGCTCATCAGACCCACAGTTGAACCCCCAAGGGCTACAATCCATCCGACTGGTGGGTGGGGAGGACAAGGTGGAGAAGGGAGTCCAGGCCTCCAGGCCCACTGTGTAACAAGACAGACATACACTGTGTCACAGCAGCAGACATGGGAGAACCTCCAGGAGGAGCGGAAGGTGTGAAGGACACCTGAAGAAGCTGCCAAGAGGAAGGCTGAGACTCTGGAAACACTTGCTTCTTCAAGAAGCAAAAGGAGCAGACAGAGGAGCCATCAGCTGAGGTGCCACTCATCGATGAAACCAGAATCTTTGAGACCTCCAGGGGCTCTGACTTCAGTATTTTAAAGCCTTCCAGCTGGTTCTGACATGCACCAGGGCTGAGAACCACTGGAGAGGGAGGGCATTGGAAAGGCCGTTGTTCTCTGCCAATGTTCCAGATGCCAGGGTCAGCCAGGCGTGGCTGGGAGGCCGGAGCACAGATGGCCCACTCAGAGGAGCTGCGGGCGCTGTACCTTGACACTCACCTTCTTGAAGTAAGCGTACTGGACGAGCTCCACAGCCTCCTCGGCATCCTGCAGGTCCACAGTCTTGCTCATGCGGGCCTTGGCGTGGGCTGTGGCCAAGCGAATCAGGGTTTCCAGGGTCCGGGCTGTCACTGGAGATGTCTGGGGGGAGAGAACAGGGGGGACCATCCTCCAGAAACCCCGCAGCATGCCTGTCAAACCCTCCTGCACAGGGAGGGAAGTCCAAGCCACCTAGCCAGAAAAACTACATAAAATTCCCAAAGAAAAGTAACCGGGGAAACAATGACACAGGGTTGAAGGAGGAGGGATGAGCTGAACAGGGAAAATTCAACCAGGTGTTTCCCAGCTGGAGGCCAGGTCTGCCACACACCAGGACCCCGCTGTTATGTTCAGTGTCAGCCATTAATAACCCGGAGCAGCTTTAGAGATGAGGAAAAGGGGACTCGAAGAGCTTCAACACTTTGTCCAGAGTCACACCCACATGTGGGGGAGGGGGCGGTTATGAGAGGGGTTATCTGAGGACACTTTTTCTAAAGCTGGGTGAACCCACTGAGGCCCAGATGATGGGCAACAGTATAATAGGAAGCCCTTCAGGTCAGAGAGGAAAAGGGAAGGAATCACGACACTAAAATGATTCTAGTGCTCCTGGCGAGCAGGCACTCTGTCCCTGGCCTCATCCTGAGGGGCTCTGGTCCCCACTCTCCGGGGTCACCGTTCCCCCGGGCGGGCTCACCCTGGCGGTGTCTGAGCTCATGCTGTCCTGACTGCGCAGGCGTGAGTACTCCTCCGCGATGTAGGTGGCCGACTCCTGCGTCAGCACCGGCTTGATGATTTTGGCCACGTGGATGTACTTCCGCATGAACGCAGCACTCACCATCTTCTCCCTGGAGAGAGAGAGAGAGAGAGACACACACACAGACAAGACACATACACATAGACAAGACACACACACACACAGACAAGACACACACACACACAGACAAGACACACACACACAGACCACACACACACAGACAAGACACACACACACAGACCACACACACACAGACAAGACACACACACACACACGGTGAATGTCACTACCCTGCCCTAGCCCGAGCACCTGCCAGGGGTCGTGGCCTTGCCCCTCCTCTGGGAAGTCAGGGTCAGGTGACAGGGCAGACATGGCCTGGAACCCAGTGTCACAAACCCCTTTTATACAGGACATGTACAAAACTCTCTCACGGGTTTTTTATTTAATTCTATACTATTACTTAGGCATTACTTGTGATGAAGGTAGTTTAGGTGTTATCTGTCCTACTTTATCAGTGGGAGAGGTAGGGCTCAGAGAATTTTAAGTGGTCTCAAATTTCATTCTGACTCCAAATTCTACATTCTTAATGCAGTATGTTTCAAGATTACACAGTGTTTCCTACTGCATCACAGCCAAATATAGAGGAATGCCATGGCTACCCACTCCAGTATTCTTGCCTGGAGAATTTTATGGACAGAGGAGCCTGGTGGGCTATAGACCACAGGGTCACCAAGAGTCGGACACAACTGAAGTGACTGAGCACAGCCCACCTGCAGGCTCTGAGCGCTTGAGCACAAGTCTCCTTTATCCAAACCTACCTGCAGACTTTCCAGCATTTGTGATCTACCACCCCCTCAACATGCGCTCAAAGGGCCGTGTGATTTGTTTAACACTTCACATCATGAGTAACAAGACGCACCCACCACAGGTTAGGCGGGTTGTCAAAGCCTTCCATTTTAGGAAAAGACCAGAACCTAAGCTTGATCACCCACAAACATTCACAAGGCAAGTGACCATGTAAAATTCTGCAAATCCAGAAAAGAAAACACATCCCCATGATGATGACTCCAAGCATGACCTTGGCCGGGCAGCTCTAACGTGACACAGATGTCAGGTTCCCTCCAGGAGGAGGTGTGGAGAATGCTTACTTCTTCTTCTTGACCCCATGCAGAAGGTTGTCATGCTTCTCGTAGATCTGGGTGTCCTGCTGGTCGTCAGGGCTGAAGTTGGGATCGTCTGTGGCCAGGATATCCACAGCACTGCCTAGAGGCATAGCTGAGAAGCCCAAGTTTGGAATGGAGAGTAAGAAAGAGCTGAACCCAGAGAAAAATCACTTCTTCTGAAGACAGGCGAGACTCACAAAGGAAGGACCCAGAAGGAAGCAGACACATGGGCCCCACAAATAAGGAGGCCACTTGGTCCACAGGAGATGCTCAGAGGTGCTCCCAGACCCCAAAATGGACAAGAGACACACCATAGGAACCAGGGAGGCGGGAGCGCCTTCCACCTTGTCCGAGATGCCACCACACCTACCGCCCCGGGCTGGGCCTGGGCACGGCCTGTGTCTGGGTGACCCCCCCACTGGTCCGTCCCCCCGCCTCACCGTCACCATCCTGCTCTCCGGGTGCCCTGTAGCGGTGCATTCGGAGGACGTGGTCTGAGATCTCCCGGTCCTGCTCGGGATCCATCTGGTCCAGCATGATGAAGAGGAGGTCAAATCGGGATAGTAGCGAGTCCTGCAGCCCGATGTTCTCCATGGGGGTCTTGTACTGATCGTACTGTAGGGGGAACACCGGAGAAAAGGAGCAGGGAGACAACATCGATCGCAAGAAAGAACAAGAAGGCCAAATCAGCCATGGGAGTGAGAACAGAAGACCAGACCCTCAAATACAAACTGAACAAGCAGTGGAGAAGTAAAGCATTTCAAAGCTTCTAAGAAACGGAACTCATCTCCTCTGCATGCAGCCCTTCCCTCATCTACGCTCTGTGACCAGAGCCCCAACCTCCCAGCTCCAGTGCCTCTAACAGGCCAAGTGTGGGTCTCAGAGCCAGCCTCCTCCTCCTCAAGCTTTACTCTGCTCTCACTCCCAGGCAGATCAGCTCTGGAAGATGAGTCCCTCTTTCTACTTGTGACGAATGCATGATGAGCTGGCTAAGCCAGAAACACCTGAAACCTTGGGCCTCCTTACTCAGAAGGTACTAGATAAAGTCTCAACAAAAATGGGCAATAATCTATAAGCCACAGTATCTTAAGGACCCAGGGAGGTTTTCCTGGGATTCAAGAATGCCCATACTCTTATCCTTCAACTCTAGGTCTACCAGCCGATGGCTCCCCACAGTCAGAGGCCTGACAACCTCGCAGGTTAACATTAATGATCCTGACCGGGTTCACATTTCAGGACCTGCCATTTTCTCCCTACATTTGCCAAATAAATCCGTGTTACCATTAATCTAAAAATCGTATGCTTCTCAGCCCACACTAACCCATTAGAACCAACCTACGGAGCCTTCCTAAACCATAGGCTGCAGGAACCTCAATCCAGAGATCTGGATTCAGAGACTCTGGGCTGGGGACTGAGCACCTGTATGTTTAAATATGCCACCAGAACATATGTTCCCATGCACTGTGGGATCATAAACTGTCAGCAAACAGCACGGGCTCTGGCTTCAAACCCTCTCTGTCATTTTCTGGTTTGTGACTCAACCAAGTTACTTAACCTTTTGTCCTTTTATTTTCTCCATCTGTAAAATGAAGATAATACCTCCCTCCCTCACACAGTTAGTGAATGAAAGGAGATAATAAATGTAAAGCATCTGTAAATATTAGTTAACAGTATAACAACGGTATAGTCTTTAAAGGGGGCAAGTTGGCAATCTCTACCATAAAAATGCGTAACTGTTAATCCAGTAATCCCATTGCCAAGTATTTCATCCCTAAATGTTTAACACAATGCACATTAAGGAGTATTCACTGCAGCTTCAGTCATAACAGCAGGCAGGAAAAAGGGAAAACACCAAATGTCTAGCACGTGGAGACAAATTATCATACGTCCATAAAATGGAACAGTAGACAGCTACTTAAAAAAAAAACAAACCCTAAACTAAGCAAACTCCAAGCTGCATAAATATAAAAGATTACACCTAAGCACATCATAGCCATACGAAGAAACAAAAACAAATAGATTAATTCTTAACACGGAGATAATGTATTTACTGGCACACGCTTAGAAGTTTTGGTTTTCTGAAGCACTCAAGAGCTGTCAGTGCTTTTCTCTTGGGAAAAAACGAACAGGAGAGAGCAGGCGGGCTATTAATCTCCTTATTATATCTCTCTGCTCCGTTCATAAACCCTTCCACCACCTGCGTACAGTACTCTCATTTCAAAGTCAGTATCAGTTACCTGGGTTGTGATGCTGCAGGTCACTTTGGTTTTGTTCCTTGTATTTTTAAAAATGTGTTTTAAGTAACTTTCCAGGGGATTCTGATGTGGATGAATGGATGAGGAACCACTGTCCTAAACCAAGGGCAGTAGCATGATGAACTTACTGCAGCCTNCAGACATGGGAGAACCTCCAGGAGGAGCGGAAGGTGTGAAGGACACCTGAAGAAGCTGCCAAGAGGAAGGCTGAGACTCTGGAAACACTTGCTTCTTCAAGAAGCAAAAGGAGCAGACAGAGGAGCCATCAGCTGAGGTGCCACTCATCGATGAAACCAGAATCTTTGAGACCTCCAGGGGCTCTGACTTCAGTATTTTAAAGCCTTCCAGCTGGTTCTGACATGCACCAGGGCTGAGAACCACTGGAGAGGGAGGGCACTGGAAAGGCCGTTGTTCTCTGCCAATGTTCCAGATGCCAGGGTCAGCCAGGCGTGGCTGGGAGGCCGGAGCACAGATGGCCCACTCAGAGGAGCTGCGGGCGCTGTACCTTGACACTCACCTTCTTGAAGTAAGCGTACTGGACGAGCTCCACAGCCTCCTCGGCATCCTGCAGGTCCACAGTCTTGCTCATGCGGGCCTTGGCGTGGGCTGTGGCCAAGCGAATCAGGGTTTCCAGGGTCCGGGCTGTCACTGGAGATGTCTGGGGGGAGAGAACAGGGGGGACCATCCTCCAGAAACCCCGCAGCATGCCTGTCAAACCCTCCTGCACAGGGAGGGAAGTCCAAGCCACCTAGCCAGAAAAACTACATAAAATTCCCAAAGAAAAGTAACCGGGGAAACAATGACACAGGGTTGAAGGAGGAGGGATGAGCTGAACAGGGAAAATTCAACCAGGTGTTTCCCAGCTGGAGGCCAGGTCTGCCACACACCAGGACCCCGCTGTTATGTTCAGTGTCAGCCATTAATAACCCGGAGCAGCTTTAGAGATGAGGAAAAGGGGACTCGAAGAGCTTCAACACTTTGTCCAGAGTCACACCCACATGTGGGGGAGGGGGCGGTTATGAGAGGGGTTATCTGAGGACACTTTTTCTAAAGCTGGGTGAACCCACTGAGGCCCAGATGATGGGCAACAGTATAATAGGAAGCCCTTCAGGTCAGAGAGGAAAAGGGAAGGAATCACGACACTAAAATGATTCTAGTGCTCCTGGCGAGCAGGCACTCTGTCCCTGGCCTCATCCTGAGGGGCTCTGGTCCCCACTCTCCGGGGTCACCGTTCCCCCGGGCGGGCTCACCCTGGCGGTGTCTGAGCTCATGCTGTCCTGACTGCGCAGGCGTGAGTACTCCTCCGCGATGTAGGTGGCCGACTCCTGCGTCAGCACCGGCTTGATGATTTTGGCCACGTGGATGTACTTCCGCATGAACGCAGCACTCACCATCTTCTCCCTGGAGAGAGAGAGAGAGAGAGACACACACACACAGACAAGACACATACACATAGACAAGACACACACACACACAGACAAGACACACACACACACAGACAAGACACACACACACAGACCACACACACACAGACAAGACACACACACACAGACCACACACACACAGACAAGACACACACACACACACGGTGAATGTCACTACCCTGCCCTAGCCCGAGCACCTGCCAGGGGTCGTGGCCTTGCCCCTCCTCTGGGAAGTCAGGGTCAGGTGACAGGGCAGACATGGCCTGGAACCCAGTGTCACAAACCCCTTTTATACAGGACATGTACAAAACTCTCTCACGGGTTTTTTATTTAATTCTATACTATTACTTAGGCATTACTTGTGATGAAGGTAGTTTAGGTGTTATCTGTCCTACTTTATCAGTGGGAGAGGTAGGGCTCAGAGAATTTTAAGTGGTCTCAAATTTCATTCTGACTCCAAATTCTACATTCTTAATGCAGTATGTTTCAAGATTACACAGTGTTTCCTACTGCATCACAGCCAAATATAGAGGAATGCCATGGCTACCCACTCCAGTATTCTTGCCTGGAGAATTTTATGGACAGAGGAGCCTGGTGGGCTATAGACCACAGGGTCACCAAGAGTCGGACACAACTGAAGTGACTGAGCACAGCCCACCTGCAGGCTCTGAGCGCTTGAGCACAAGTCTCCTTTATCCAAACCTACCTGCAGACTTTCCAGCATTTGTGATCTACCACCCCCTCAACATGCGCTCAAAGGGCCGTGTGATTTGTTTAACACTTCACATCATGAGTAACAAGACGCACCCACCACAGGTTAGGCGGGTTGTCAAAGCCTTCCATTTTAGGAAAAGACCAGAACCTAAGCTTGATCACCCACAAACATTCACAAGGCAAGTGACCATGTAAAATTCTGCAAATCCAGAAAAGAAAACAGATCCCCATGATGATGACTCCAAGCATGACCTTGGCCGGGCAGCTCTAACGTGACACAGATGTCAGGTTCCCTCCAGGAGGAGGTGTGGAGAATGCTTACTTCTTCTTCTTGACCCCATGCAGAAGGTTGTCATGCTTCTCATAGATCTGGGTGTCCTGCTGGTCGTCAGGGCTGAAGTTGGGATCGTCTGTGGCCAGGATATCCACAGCACTGCCTAGAGGCATAGCTGAGAAGCCCAAGTTTGGAATGGAGAGTAAGAAAGAGCTGAACCCAGAGAAAAATCACTTCTTCTGAAGACAGGCGAGACTCACAAAGGAAGGACCCAGAAGGAAGCAGACACGTGGGCCCCACAAATAAGGAGGCCACTTGGTCCACAGGAGATGCTCAGAGGTGCTCCCAGACCCCAAAATGGACAAGAGACACACCATAGGAACCAGGGAGGCGGGAGCGCCTTCTACCTTGTCCGAGATGCCACCACGCCTACCGCCCCGGGCTGGGCCTGGGCACGGCCTGTGTCTGGGTGACCCCCCCACTGGTCCGTCCCCCCGCCTCACCGTCACCATCCTGCTCTCCGGGTGCCCTGTAGCGGTGCATTCGGAGGACGTGGTCTGAGATCTCCCGGTCCTGCTCGGGATCCATCTGGTCCAGCATGATGAAGAGGAGGTCAAATCGGGATAGTAGCGAGTCCTGCAACCCGATGTTCTCCATGGGGGTCTTGTACTGATCGTACTGTAGGGGGAACACCGGAGAAAAGGAGCAGGGAGACAACATCGATCGCAAGAAAGAACAAGAAGGCCAAATCAGCCATGGGAGTGAGAACAGAAGACCAGACCCTCAAATACAAACTGAACAAGCAGTGGAGAAGTAAAGCATTTCAAAGCTTCTAAGAAACGGAACTCATCTCCTCTGCATGCAGCCCTTCCCTCATCTACGCTCTGTGACCAGAGCCCCAACCTCCCAGCTCCAGTGCCTCTAACAGGCCGAGTGTGGGTCTCAGAGCCAGCCTCCTCCTCCTCAAGCTTTACTCTGCTCTCACTCCCAGGCAGATCAGCTCTGGAAGATGAGTCCCTCTTTCTACTTGTGACGAATGCATGATGAGCTGGCTAAGCCAGAAACACCTGAAACCTTGGGCCTCCTTACTCAGAAGGTACTAGATAAAGTCTCAACAAAAATGGGCAATAATCTATAAGCCACAGTATCTTAAGGACCCAGGGAGGTTTTCCTGGGATTCAAGAATGCCCATACTCTTATCCTTCAACTCTAGGTCTACCAGCCGATGGCTCCCCACAGTCAGAGGCCTGACAACCTCGCAGGTTAACATTAATGATCCTGACCGGGTTCACATTTCAGGACCTGCCATTTTCTCCCTACATTTGCCAAATAAATCCGTGTTACCATTAATCTAAAAATCGTATGCTTCTCAGCCCACACTAACCCATTAGAACCAACCTACGGAGCCTTCCTAAACCATAGGCTGCAGGAACCTCAATCCAGAGATCTGGATTCAGAGACTCTGGGCTGGGGACTGAGCACCTGTATGTTTAAATATGCCACCAGAACATATGTTCCCAGGCACTGTGGGATCATAAACTGTCAGCAAACAGCACGGGCTCTGGCTTCAAACCCTCTCTGTCATTTTCTGGTTTGTGACTCAACCAAGTTACTTAACCTTTTGTCCTTTTATTTTCTCCATCTGTAAAATGAAGATAATACCTCCCTCCCTCACACAGTTAGTGAATGAAAGGAGATAATAAATGTAAAGCATCTGTAAATATTAGTTAACAGTATAACAACGGTATAGTCTTTAAAGGGGGCAAGTTGGCAATCTCTACCATAAAAATGCGTAACTGTTAATCCAGTAATCCCATTGCCAAGTATTTCATCCCTAAATGTTTAACACAATGCACATTAAGGAGTATTCACTGCAGCTTCAGTCATAACAGCAGGCAGGAAAAAGGGAAAACACCAAATGTCTAGCACGTGGAGACAAATTATCATACGTCCATAAAATGGAACAGTAGACAGCTACTTAAAAAAAAAACAAACCCTAAACTAAGCAAACTCCAAGCTGCATAAATATAAAAGATTACACCTAAGCACATCATAGCCATACGAAGAAACAAAAACAAATAGATTAATTCTTAACACGGAGATAATGTATTTACTGGCACACGCTTAGAAGTTTTGGTTTTCTGAAGCACTCAAGAGCTGTCAGTGCTTTTCTCTTGGGAAAAAACGAACAGGAGAGAGCAGGCGGGCTATTAATCTCCTTATTATATCTCTCTGCTCCGTTCATAAACCCTTCCACCACCTGCGTACAGTACTCTCATTTCAAAGTCAGTATCAGTTACCTGGGTTGTGATGCTGCAGGTCACTTTGGTTTTGTTCCTTGTATTTTTAAAAATGTGTTTTAAGTAACTTTCCAGGGGATTCTGATGTGGATGAATGGGTGAGGAACCACTGTCCTAAACCAAGGGCAGTAGCATGATGAACTTACTGCAGTCTGTGGTCTGGGTCACCTGGAATAAACTCCACAGCCCAGTTACTCGGCAAAACCAAATGAAGGTGAGGACAGCAGGTGAGTGCCCGACTCCACTCACCCTGCCGTAGACGGGGTTGGCAGCTGCCAAAACACTGCAGCGGGCGTTGAGGCGGGCGTGGATGCCGGCCTTGGCGATGGTGACTCGGCCCTGCTCCATCACCTCGTGAATGGCCGTGCGGTCCATGTCAGACATCTTGTCAAACTCATCGATGCAAACCACGCCTCGGTCAGCCAGGACCATGGCCCCGGCCTCCAGACGGCGCTCACCTGGGAGGGGGGAGGGAAACAAACACACTGCCATCTAGGTTGGGGGACAGGGGGGAGATGCCAATCTACTTCCTAAGCATCCTGCACCACCACTGGAGTGGGAGAATGCAGTGAAGAGGTGTCAGCTTCTAAGACTCATAGCAGACCCTGGGGTCATCTGTTTAAGCTCTGATCTGGACAGTGTTACCTGTCCCACTTTGATACCTAAGCAGCCAGCCTCCAACGGCCTTCCTTCACAGATTTCCTCTTTGAGCCTCATCTTCTTCAAGTCATTTCCCAACTAGATCTCTGTTCTCTTTTCACTGGCCTTCAAAACCTTTCCTCTAATGTATAAAGTAGTAATAACCTTCATTTTTATCTCTTCAAATGTCAGAAGCTTTCTCCTTCAGAACTCTGACGTCCTTCCAGGAGACATTCTTGTCACTAGAGGGCCACCCAAACCATTTACATCGTTCACTCACTGTTGCCACTCAGTCCCCTCCAGGCAGGCCTACTCTAACCTGTTCCCAACACCAGCAAGGGCCCGGAGCAAGCTCAAAGCATCTATGCTCATCTCACTACAGGACTTCTGCCAAGGACCCTTCCACACTTACCTGTTTCCTGGTCTGTGGTGACAGCGGCTGTGAGACCCACACCAGAGGAGCCCCGGCCAGTGGTGGGGATGGCCCGCGGTGCCGTGCACAGTACATACCGCAGCAGCTGGGACTTGGCGACCGACGGGTCTCCTGTAATGGGACGGGGCAGTGGTGACTCTCGGAACCCCCTACCCCCACCTCCAGTGCCCCCAGCCAGTGCTGCTTTTCTAGCAAAGATCTTGACACAACAGAAATATATAGTAATGGGTTGTTCGTGTTATTTTTTTCAATTGTCCCTTCACCATTCCTGGAAGAACAGACATTAAAAAATCAGAGAACCCAGAAATAATAAAGACATAACTTTAAAAATTCATTTCAGGCTTTTGCCCTTTAAAGGAATTGAAACACATCTAGGTACAGACACACACATTAACAGATGGCAGATTTCTGCAACCACACTCCACAGGGGAAGACCAGGCGGCTACACAAGTCCCCACACTGTACCTATGAGAAGGATATTGATGTCCCCACGGATGTGGCTGCCGTTCTCGAGGTCTCGCTCCACCCCGCCCAACAGCAAGCAGAGGATCGCCTTCTTGACATAGTCGTGCCCGTGGATGCTGGGCGCCAGCGACCGGGCCAGCTGGTCAAAGATATCCTAGAGGAGGGACAAGCAGAGAGTGAAAAGCCTGAGGAAACGCCCTGGGGTTGGATGAACTGGCTTCATACTTCAGGCCACAGAAGAGGCTTGAAGAAATATTCTGTTTCTGATTATAAAAGCTTCTTCTCCGAGACCCTCACACTGATCGCAGCATTATCAGGACAGACACAGAGAAAACCTGGATTCCAACTCCTGCTTGGAGCTTTAATTTTTAAGGAAAACAAAGTGTTTCCAGGCCCCAAACATTTTGGGTTTAATAAGAATGTGCACTGCGCTTCAGCAGTAACCTTTGTCACACAGGTACATGTTCTGTTCAGTTCTAAATATGGGGATTGTGTCTTTAAAAGACAGGAATTTTTTGAAGAAAAACAACAGAACTAAAACAAAAATAACATACTTCAAATTTAAACAGTAATCAATGTATCACTGATACATCCCATATAGACTTTGTACACTAATATTCTAACTCCTATTCTAATATTTACATTAGGTTCACTTAACAGGGAGCACAACAGAAATATTAAAGAAAAACACCCTTTTGCTTACTGACTCAAAACTAGAAGTTGGCACCAAATACTTCAGAGAAAAAGCCTTGACCTTCCTCCTGATCCAGGACAAAGATGGTCATGCCCAAATAAGACCCTAACAAATCTATCCCCACCCTCAGATCCCCAGAGGACGCCAGACCTTGGAACGGGTTTTACTGAACTTCTTGATCTTGGCTATGTCCTCAGCAGAGAAGGAAGGCTGAACGTCCTTGTTCATCTGTTTCACGTTACAGGCAATCAGGACAGTCCTGGGACAGAGAGGAGAGCATGAGGCTATTTTCAGTTGCTAATACCAAGACCTTCTTAGGCTCCTAATCTAGAATGGCAAATCAAGAAAGTAAGTAGAGAGTGGAGGGAGAGGTGGGAGGAAAGAGGGGTTAAGGAAGTAAAAAAGAAAAGAAAAGCTGTTCTGAATTCAATCACTGATTCTCTTCAGCTACACTAGTGGTAAAGAACCCGCCTGCTAATGCAGGAGGCATGAGAGACATGGGTTCAATCCCTGCACTGGGAAGATCCCCTGGAGAAGGAAATGGCAACCCACTCCAGTATTCTTGCCTGAAGAATCCCATGGACAGACGAGCCTGGTGGGCTACAGTCCAAAGGGTCGCAGAGAGCTGGACATGACTGAAGCAAATTGGCACGCATGACACAAATACGCTCATGGCGCCTCACTTTGTGAATTTACCCCCTGACCTGCAGAAATGAGTGTACTGGAAGGAGGTGGAAATATGCAAGAAACCCCCAGGCAAGCCAGGAGGCTGTAACCATGAGACCAGTAACTTCAACTCTTAGCAAAAGATAGTTCATCTTGCAGGCAGGCAGTGTTCTGTCCATCTAATGTAACTCTCAGGACGATGGTAAACGGGAAAGACTGCTTCCAGAGTACACCCTGCCAGCTGCATTCCAGACACCTCAGGCCGGACCGTGTACCTGAAGGTGCCTGAGGTGTAGCCTCCCTTCTTTCCAGGAAGGCAGCGGTAGGTCCCCACCACCTGCACCCGGTCACCAGGCTTCACTCTGTCCACCAAGTCGTCATCCAGGATGACGTCCACGGAACGGGGAAGCTGGCCGGCGGGGGCCTTCTCCGGCATTTCCTGGATGGTGATGATCTGGTGGTCCTTGTAGACAGAAAGGCCGTATTCTGTCTCAAGGGGATTGTTTTCTTCATCCTGGAAAAGGCACGTGGAGCAGCAGTCACCTCAGCTCTATCTTAGAAATGCCACACACTCGTTTTGTTATAAGAAACCAATGTAATTCAGAGATACCCTCACAAGATTAGTATTTAGAAACATAAAGCCCCAAGTACCTTCTCCAGTTCTTCACAATCCTGTCCTAGTAACAAACCATCAAATGGAAGGGATGATCTACATAACAGCCAGAAGGGACCACAGTTATATTAACACGTACATATAAGATTGTCACTTCCTCTGTGCTAGGACTTGGTATTTCCACTCCTCAATTAATACCCAACACAAATGTTCACCCAAAGCCACACATTACAATGTTCATAGCAGCACTACTTGTAATAGCCCCCAACTAGGAAAAATCCAAATGCCATCAGCAGGATGGTTAAATAAGTGTGTTACATCCATACAAGTGAACACAACACAGCAATGAATGTATGGAGTGCACCTATACACATGGATGAATCTCAAAAACGTACACGGAACAAAAGAAGCCTGACATAAACAAATGGTAAATATAAAAACAGAGAAAACTACTCGTAACTGCTGTAGATGTCAGGATCTCGAGGGCAGAGTGGCCTCAAGAGGGACTTCTTCTGAAGGCTATTAAGATGCTGCTTCTTGATTTGGATGGTTGATTTTATGGTATACTCATCTTGTGAAATTTCCCTGAGCTGTACACTCAATGTAAGCTTTTCTGTTCATTGTGTGTGGTACGTGCTGTGCTCAGTCATGCCCGACTCTTTGTGACCCCCTGGACTGCAGAGCACCAGACTCCTCTGTCCACGCAAGGATACTGGAGTGGGTTGCCATTACCTTCTCCAGGGCTCTGTATATTAAACTTGAATAAAAAACATTTTAAAGTTTTACTTCCTTGCCATTTAAATTTTCTAAAAACACAACAGCTATCATATAACAGAGTGCCTACTATGTGCAAGGCACTGTGGTGTAACTTCACAAAATTATCTCACGGGATCATCACCACAGCTCAGTTCCCAAAGCAGGCCTTTTTCACATTTTACAAGTAAGGAAACTGAAGCTGGGAGAGGTTAAAGAAGTTCCCCCACAGTGATCACCAAAGACCATGCTCTCAAGAATCATGCTGGATGGTCCCCAGAACACCTCGTCTGGTATATTTCAGGTCCTGAGCTAAGAAGTTTGGCAACAGCAGTCAGGAGAGTTTGGCCACAGACTCAGTCAGATGAGAGTCTCATCTTGACTTTTTTTTTTCCAATTCTAACATAAAATGAATTTGACTGGAAAGGGAAACGGCTACTGGTTAGCAATTTGCTACTGTTACAGTTATCTGTACATTCTTTGTTTAACTGAAAAACTAGAAATGGAGGTAAAGAATTTAAGACAAGAGTACTGACTGGATGATTAGCATTTGCTTTTACCTTTTTGTTGTAACAGCAGGGAAATAATTTCTTTATATCCCCCTCCTTCACCTGTATCAATTTTGCTTTCTACTGTTAATTACATTGTATACTTATAGTTCTTTGCATACTGTTGTGCATATATTGGCAATAAAAACATTACTTGAAAAAATAAAATCTGATGGGACAAAATGAGTACAGACATCAAATAATCAATATTAATCATCTTCTTTTGTCTCATTAAGAAGGCCTTACACCATCCTCAAGTCAAATCAATGTGAACACCAAGACTAAAATCATGGTCTACACCCACCTTCTCTCAAACCCAGAGTAAAATATTCGCAAAGATTTCAGAGTAACGTGACTGCATTAAGTATTTTTCCATATTAATCTAAGTAGATTACAAAATCATGATACTTTAACTTTGCTAAAAAATAAATGTACATTAGGTGACCTTTTTCCTTCCTTCAACTCCTCTCTAATTTTCCAAATTTCCTAAGAGAATATTTTCCTTAAAAGAAAAATTGTGGACTTTTCATATTCAACTATGGCTAGCAATCTTCCTTCAAATTAATCCTTACTTTTCACCCTATTTACATCTACAGGAAGACTTTAGATATTACCGAATTACTTGCATTAAAAAACAACTTTGAACCCAATCTCTGAAGAGGTCCGACTAATTCATTCCCCTCACCTTGGTGGGGTAGACAGAGCTGGAAGGAAAGGCCACCAGGTTGGTGAGATCAGAATAACGTCGCTCTATGGTCTTCTTGGTAGCAGGACAATAGTGGACACTGCGGACGACTTTGGGACGAACTAGAGAGCCTAGGAATAGAAAGTCACCCAACTAAACAGCGAG
>SJYW01016752.1:73983-98563 GCA_006410735.1 Raphicerus campestris | reverse complement strand
TATTTACACACAGAATAACACCATATCCATGTAAAACCTTAAAGTATCACTGATCGCGACCAAGCAGCAGGAGGAATTCGGCGTCAGAATGAGGAGACTGCCAAGAGCCAAGACTCCTCCATTCTCAGCAGATTCACCATTCCGCTGGCACAGGTGGTCACTCAAAGCTCCCCTAGTTATTGTGCAAAACTTGAGTTTCTTCAAGTTTCGCCTGGTAATTTCAGTGCTCCACCTTTTTCAAGCCATAAGCTCCCCAAGCTTGGAGAAGGCAATGGCGCCCCACTCCAGTACTCTTGCCTGGAAAATCCTACAGATGGAGGAGCCTGGTAGGCTGCAGCCCATGAGGTCGCTAAGAGTCGGACACGACTGAGTGACTTCACTTTCATGCATTGGAGAAGGAAATGGCAACCCACTCCAGTGTTCTTGCCTGGAGAATCCCAGGGACGGGGGAGCCTGGTGGGCTGCCGTCTATGGGGTCGCACAGAGTCGGACACGACTGAAGCGACTTAGCAGCAGTAGCAGCAGCAGCAGCAGCAAGCTCCCCGACTCTATTCCACCTCTCCTGCCTTCCATACCCCCAAGTCTACCCCACCTCCATTCCACGGGTCTCCAGCTGTAGCCCACTTACATTTAGTAACAATGCCCTCCACACAGACGACACAGCTCAGGAAGCAGGAGGTAAGGGTCCGAGGAGAGACGTGCTTGGAGCCGAAGCTGCCCTCCAAGCCTATGTAGAACTCCTCGTACTGCTTGGCATACGTAGCGTCGATGGAGGCCACGAAATCCTTCAAGGCCCGCTGGAAGGCAACCAGCTCCTCAAAGGCATTGCTCAGGAGGCTGCAAAGAATCATCAGGCAGAGACCACAGATTTCAAAAAGCTTGACCCACAAAACAGAAGTGGACATTCTTACTTGATCAAAGCTTAGGAGTGAAAATCTAGATTCTACTTTCTCCTGCCATTCTACAAGGCCCAGTAAAATACATCAGAGCTGCGGGCCAGTTTTAACTCAGTGATGGGGAAATGATACTCAGCGAAGAAGTAAAAAACATAGAAGCAGGTGAGAGTGATGTACTAAGGGCTTCCTGGTCAAATATAGTTCAATCAGGTCCTCCCCTGGGAAGCTTGCTCCAACCTGGGGAAGAGAGAGGAGCCATTCTCACTCAGCACTAGGAATGCGCTCTTGGAAACTCACCGGTTAGCCCTCTTCTCGTTTTTCCTACGCAGGTCATTCACGTTGACAATCAACCGGTACTGGTTGTCACTAATCAGCTCGCGAACTTTGCTCTGATAAATTCCCTGGTCTTCCTGCAAAATAACCACCACATGCTACAGCAGCTCACAAATTCAAAAACTGGATGTTTTTAAAGAGAGGCAGCTCTCACAGCAAGATAAATATATCAATCTCTGTGGCAGACCTGAGCCCCCATTTCACCCGTATTTTCACTCATTAGCTTCCGATTCCAAATACACCCTAAAAAGCCAGTGTATAAATTATAACGACTTCCTCATGGTTATTATTCCTCTTATCACCAACAGCTCTTCTGTGTGCATCACTTCTCAACTTTTAATGGGGAATTAAAATGAGCTCATAAGAAGTCTAAAAAGACAAGTAAAAACCTTGTCAAAATATAAATTAAAGGGACTTTTAATATATCAAAGTAACCTTCCGTTGCAGAATCTTGTATTTAATTAAAATATTTTATTTCCCTATCATCTGCATAACAGAAAAGGAATTATCATATAAGGGACCTAAGAGTTGGGAGGCTTAGTTACATTTACAAACACAGCACTATCAATCCAAGATGCTTTACCAATATTCCATGGCTATCAATCCCAAATTGCCTATAAAATCCCCTTTATTTGCGTACCATCCCTCTTTCTCCGCTTCCCATCAGGTATGGAAAAAGAATGTGGCAAAATTAGAAAGTCCTTTTCTCCGGTTAGGAAGTCAGTCACTAAAGCCTGAGGGCCTATAACGCGGCGGGTCACTACCGTTTTCCCGCGGTCCTTTCCCCACTCTCCCCGCAAATTAAGAGAGTAGGGAACGATCTCTAAAAGGTCAACGTGGGCTTTACACTTGGTTTGCACTTGGAGAAAACCTGTTGACTTTCGCGAGACCTAGCCACCATTTGTACTCGAGAGAAAAAAATCACAGAATCGCTCTGAACCACTGACTCCGCCGCCAGGAAAGCTACCATATCGAGGCGGAAGGTCCAGAGCAGCCGCCCCTCGGCCGCAGTCCGGAGCCCTGCGGCCTCCCTTGGCCCCTAGTGTCTCCGCGGCCTTCCTCGGCTCCTGCGCGGCCCCTGGGCCTCCGAGCGCCCTAATTTCGTTGACTCGGCGCTTCACTCACCTCGTCGTCCAGGAAGTCCAGGTAGTCTCTCTGCGCCTCTCGCAGCTCCACATCGTCCAGCACCACGGTCCCCGCCATGCTCGCGGCCCGGGAATTTCTGCGCGGAGGCTCCTTTGACGGGCAAGCCCCGGCGCGAAAACGTCCCAACTTTTCCCGCCAAGAAAGGTAACCTCAAGGAGGGGGCGGGGTATCGTGGAGTGTATGAACATTCCGATTGGCTGGTTTTCTTACGGAACAACAGCGAGCATCCAATCGAGAGCTGCTTCTTTTCCGGGTTTTCCGCGCCGCGTCTCGCGGTGGCGGGAAATGTTCCATCCGGCACCCTCCCTTCTCCGCCCTTACTGACGGGAAAGCGGACCAATTGGACGAGACGATGCTCAAGAAACCTGGTCATTGGAGAGCCCGCGAGACCCAGGAGCTGCATTCTGGGAGTTGTAGTCGTCCCCCTTTCCCCTGTAATTTTACAAACGTTGGTGGTTTTTTATCTAAAGTTGTGGTTACCTGCCCTGCTAAAGAGTGAAGACACTCAGCCCCGCTATTGGACTGAAAGTAGCTTAGACGTCGGAGGACAGAGGTTTAGAACGCAGGGCGATAAAAACATAAAGGCAACTCGTTTAAAAAATATATTCAAATCAGTTGTGCATGGATGTTTTTCAGTCAGTCTCTAGTGGTATCCCCGGGGAGAAGTGAATTTCGAGAATCAGAGGGGAGAATAGAATCATAACATATTTGGAGAGGTTCTGTAGTTCAGTGAGTCGTTTGCTAACTGAATACCGGGGCCTGAAGTACCTCATAAAAATATCAGGCGGAGAGGAGGGAAAAATAAGAAAAAAATTGTCGAGATGTTACCCACTGTCACCCACACTTCCCGCTGCCCTCCGAGATCGCCTTATATATGTTACACGAAATTGTGGACGTAATTACTACACTATCCTACTTGCAAGCGGGTAAGTTAAAGGCTTTCTCCCCTTATTAGCAAGTCACAGTTCAGTTCAGATCAATCGCTCAGTCGTGTCCGACCCTTTGCGACCCTATGAATCGCAGCACACCAGGACTTCCTGTCCATCACCAACTCCGAGAGTTCACTCAGATTCATATCCATCGAGTCAGGGATGCCATCCAGCCATCTCATCCTCTGTCGTCCCCTTCGCCTCCTGCCCCCAATCCCTCCCAGCATCAGAGTCCTTTCCAGTGAGTCAGCTCTTCGCATCAGGTGGCCGAAGTACTGGAGTTTCAGCTTTAGCATCATTCCTTTCAAAGAAATCCCAGGGTTAATCTCCTTCAGAATGGATTGGTTGGATCTCCTTGCAGTCCAAGGGACTCTCAAGAGTCTTCTCCAACACCACGGTTTGGAAACATCAATTCTTCGGTGCTCAGCTTTCTTCACAGTCCAACTCTCACATCCATACATAACCACAGGAAAAACCATAGCCTTGACTAGATGGACCTTAGTTGGCAAAGTAATGTCTCTGCTTTTGAATATACTAGCTAGGTTGGTCATAACTTTCCTTCCAAGGAGTAAGCGTCTTTTAATTTCATGGCTGCTGTCACCATCTGCAGTGATTTTGGAGCTCTGACAGTTTCCATTGTTTCCCCATCTATTTGCCATGAAGTGATGGAACCAGATGCCATGATCTTCNTCGGAGGACAGAGGTTTAGAACGCAGGGCGATAAAAACATAAAGGCAACTCGTTTAAAAAATATATTCAAATCAGTTGTGCATGGATGTTTTTCAGTCAGTCTCTAGTGGTATCCCCGGGGAGAAGTGAATTTCGAGAATCAGAGGGGAGAATAGAATCATAACATATTTGGAGAGGTTCTGTAGTTCAGTGAGTCGTTTGCTAACTGAATACCGGGGCCTGAAGTACCTCATAAAAATATCAGGCGGAGAGGAGGGAAAAATAAGAAAAAAATTGTCGAGATGTTACCCACTGTCACCCACACTTCCCGCTGCCCTCCGAGATCGCCTTATATATGTTACACGAAATTGTGGACGTAATTACTACACTATCCTACTTGCAAGCGGGTAAGTTAAAGGCTTTCTCCCCTTATTAGCAAGTCACAGTTCAGTTCAGATCAATCGCTCAGTCGTGTCCGACCCTTTGCGACCCTATGAATCGCAGCACACCAGGACTTCCTGTCCATCACCAACTCCGAGAGTTCACTCAGATTCATATCCATCGAGTCAGGGATGCCATCCAGCCATCTCATCCTCTGTCGTCCCCTTCGCCTCCTGCCCCCAATCCCTCCCAGCATCAGAGTCCTTTCCAGTGAGTCAGCTCTTCGCATCAGGTGGCCGAAGTACTGGAGTTTCAGCTTTAGCATCATTCCTTTCAAAGAAATCCCAGGGTTAATCTCCTTCAGAATGGATTGGTTGGATCTCCTTGCAGTCCAAGGGACTCTCAAGNTATGACTATATTGAAGGTGATGCTGACAATGTCCTCTGCTCTGAAATCAACTTGAAATTAACACTAAAAGAATCAGGAAGCTTAGTTCAAATAAGTTTAAAAAAAAATCAAGTTATTTGCAATGTAAACTTCAAAAGAGTAGAAATATGAAAAACAAATCTTTTCTTTTTTTTTTTTTTGGCCCTACTGTGGGACTTGTGGGATCTTAGTCCTTTGACCAGGGATTGAACCCAGGCCCCTAGCAGTGAAATCATGGAGTCCTAAGCACTGAACCACCAGGGAATTCCCAACAATTTCATTCAGAGTTGTGGAATTCTGCTCATAGAACCGTCCTGCCATGGTTTTGGATAAAGCCTGGATTTACTTTAATGTCATTATCCTCAGCTGTAAAAGACATTCAGATGTTTTTAAGTTTTCATTTTATATTGGAGTATAGTTGATTAACAATGTTATGTTAGTTTTAGATGTACTGCAAAATGATTCAGTTATACATATATGTGTTTCTATTGCTTTCCCATTTAGGTTATTACAGAATACTGCAAAGAGTTCCCTGTGCTCTATAGTAAATCCTTGTCGGTGACATTCAGATATTTAGTCGTGTTATCTTCCTTTAATTAAGGAGTGAGATCTTTGAGCTAAGAAAGTTTATTTCCTTCATTATGCTCTGCTTCTCCAAACTGTTCAGAAAGGACAGTCAATCACGTGTTACTTAAAAAAAGGGGGGGGAGGCATTTGTATGATGTCATATNAATTAAGGAGTGAGATCTTTGAGCTAAGAAAGTTTATTTCCTTCATTATGCTCTGCTTCTCCAAACTGTTCAGAAAGGACAGTCAATCACGTGTTACTTAAAAAAAGGGGGGGGAGGCATTTGTATGATGTCATATAGAGTCCAGCAGAGCCAATGGCCCTCCTCTACTTATTGATAATGAGAAAACAGGTGTCACCTGATGAAGCCCAACGTTCGTGGTTTCCATTTTTGCTCAGCTTCTTGCTTTCTCTCTGCATCTTTTTTCTGTCCACCCTAGACCTTGATAGACCTAAACTAGTCTCCTAAGCTGAAGAAACACTAGGGGGCTCCTTGTAGAGCAAAACTATGCAGGAAGCCAGTGAAAAACAGATTGCAAAGTATAGGTAATACTTAAATTTTCCCTTGTCCTCTAGGAACGAAAGATACCCATAGGCACAAAACAAACGCATAATAAATATACTAAATGATATATATATTTGTTCAAACTAATGAACAATATTATAAGTTGCAGAACTTTTTAAACAACACTCATGATTAATAACTAGTTTTAACAGCACAGGGAATATAGTCAATAATACTGTAAGAACTTTGTATGGTGACAAATGGTAACTAGACTTATCCTGGGGATCATTTTGTAATTTATAAAATAGATCACTGTGTTGTACCCTTGAACTTAATGTCGTAAGTCAATTATACTTCAATTTTTTTTTAATAAATAAGTTAAAGTAAAAGAAATATTTGGAACACACAAAATCCTAGCTTTAGGCACTCAGGAAAGTGCTAGAATCCATTACAGTTTTTTGGCATTACCTCAAAGACCACAAAATTCAGGAGGTCAAAAACTCTGCACCTCTAGGTGTCAGAGCAGCTTAAAGAAAAACCTAGGAGTCCAGACTTTCCCTGATGAAGCAGATCTATTCTCTTGTGTATCAGAACCTTCTCCCAGTGCTGGAGTCTAGGGTCAAAAGGGGGCTGGCTTCCCTGGGCTCAGTGGTAAAGAATCTGCCTACCAAGAAGGAGACGCAGGTTCAATCCTTGGGTCAGAAAGATTCCCTGGAGACAGAAATGGCAACCCATTTCAATATTCTTGCCTGGGAAATCCATGGACAGAGGAGCTTGGCAGGCTATAGTCTGGGGGTTGCAGAAGAGTCAGACATGACTTAGTGACTTAACAGCAACAGGGTCAAGAGCACCAAGACAAGCAGACTCATTTTTCTTTTGGGCTGCTCTTCTATGTGACTGTGGTAGCCAACTTAACCACTCTGTACCTCGGTTTTCTTTCCTTCAAAATTAGAAGTAGTATCTAGCTCAAAGAATGGTCTGAATATTGTTTGGAAGTAGTCCAGACACTTCGCTGAGTGAGACCTTCTTTGCTGCAAATTGGCTAAAGGAGGTATTGTTTGGCTCAGGCTTTGCCAGTGTTGAAAGCCATCAGAGGCATTTACTTCATGCTTAAAGAACATTATGGAAGAAGATCACAAGGTCCTTGGAGTTAGCCAGTGTCTTGTAAAGACAGGAGGGCTGCACAGCCTCTGCTCCATCTTTTGCTTCCTGCAGTCCTTTGAATTAGATGTGCTACAAAGAGCAGAAAACTCCAGGAGCCAGAGAGCTTCAGTGATCCTTATTTGCCCGTTAGATTTGACAACATAGTTGACCTGCCAACATTTGTGGTTCATTGTCATTTGCCAAGGTTAATTTCAGTAGCCAGATTTCTTAGTCCCTGAAAAGTAATCATTCTTTTGGGTTTTTTTTTTCCCCAGATTTATTGAGGTAAAAGTGACAAATAAAGGGTCCATCCCCATTCTTAATTGCACAGATTTCACAGAAGCTGTGTTTGAAGAATTTTACTTCATTCCTTAATTCCAGAGACAAATTACAAAAAACTTGAGTGAATATAATATATGAAATTTGCTATTAATAACCCTAATTTATGAAATTTGCTATTAATAACCCTACTCTATAAATTGTGTATAGATTTATGTGCATTAAAAAAATAGTCTTTTATGCTTTTAACTGTCAATGCACTGAAATGATGAAGAGATTTAGCTGTACCTATTTACCAATCAAATATTAGTTTAGCATCTATATATTTTTGTTCTTGACTGGAGACTTTAGGTCAGCACTGACCAACAGAAATAGAATGGAACACATATATAAAAATTTTCTAGTACCTACATTTTAAAAAGTAAAAAGAAACATGTTAATGTGTATAACTGAATCACTTTGCTGTACTCTTGAAACTAACACAACATTGTTAATCAACTCTACTCCAACACAAAAGCTTTTTAAAAAGGAAAATTTTTGAATACTAACAGAAAAAAGAAACAAGTGAGATTAATTTGACAATGTTATTTAACACAATATATCTAAAATAGCATTTTAACCTATGTGTGTGCTCAATTGCTTCAGTCATATCCAGTTCCTTGTGACGCTATGGACTATAGCCAACCAGGCTCTAGCTCCTCTGTCCATGGGATTCTCCAGGCAAGAATACTGGAGTAGCTTGCCATTCCCTTTTCTAGGGGATCTTCCCAACCCAGGGATCGAACCCATGTCTCCTGCAGCTTCTGCATTGCAGGTGGATTCTTTACCACCGAGACGCCAGGGAACATGTAATCAATATTTAAAAATTATTAATGAGGTATTTTGCGTTTTGTTTATAATGAGTTTTAAAAATCTGCTGTGATTTTTATACTTCCCCACAACCCAGCCTTAGCCTGTGCTGTCTAATGATCTCCTGAAATAGCCTATGGGGCTATTTGCGGTGCAATATGGGAGGCACAGGAGATGTAGGTTCAATCCCTGGGTCAGGACAATCCCTTGGAGAAGGAAATGGTAACCTACTCCAATATTCTTGCCTGGGAAATCCCAAGGACAAAGGAGCCTGGCAGTCTACAGTCCACGGGGTTGCAAAGAGTTGCATACGACTCTGCAACCAAGCCTTAGCTTGAAATAAAAGCAACCATTTACTGAACATGTACTTTAGGCCAGACATTCTGCTAAGTATTGTGTAATCTCATTTAATCTTTTCAATGCCTTGTCACACGGTTTTTAAAAAATACTTACTTATTTGTCTGCACCGGGTCTTAGTTGCAAAACTTAGTTGCAGCGTGCAGAATCTTTAGGTGCAGCATAGGAACTCTTAGTTTACTGCATGTGGGGTCTAGCTCTCTGATCAGGGGTGGAACCTAGGCCCCTGCATTGGGAGTGAGAAGTCTTAGCCACGGGACCACCAGGGAAGTCTTGTGATATGGTTATTTTTAATCCTCATTTTACAGGTGAGGAGACTATAGCATAAATGATCCCAGAATCCCATACCAGTAAAGAACAGAGGTAGGATTTGGCCCCAGTCTACATGACTTTATCAAATAGCATTTAAGAACAAGGTGAAGGTGAAGGTGAAGTCGGTCGTTCAGTCGTGTCTCACTCTTTGCGACCCCGTGGACTGTAACCTACTAGGTACCTACTAGGCGTCTCCGTCCATGGGATTCTCCAGGCAAGAATACTGGAGTGGATTGCCATTTCCTTCTCCAGGGGATCTTCCCAACCCGGGGATCGAACCCAGGTCTCCTGCATTGGAGGCAGACGCTTTAACCTCTGAGCCACCAGGGAAGAACAAATGAGCATGTTAAGATCCAAATACAAATTCTAACTCATAAAATTCAATAGAATTTACTTAAATATTAAGGAAACATATTTTATATTTTAAAATACTTGCATTAAAAACACAATATATTGTATTTTTACATTAGTATATTATAGTTTTGCTTATCCATTTTACTGTCAAAGGTATATAGGCACCTTTCTCTGGACATGATGGATAGTTTAAGATGGAGTAGCATCACACACCCTTATAGGTCAATTATACTTCAATTTAAAAAAAGTTGGAGTAGCATCTGTATGTGTCTTGTAACATTTGCTTATTCATTCATTTAACCAATTACATGTAAGCTATGTATGAGACAGTAAATTATATATAATTTATAATCAGTTTTTATTCTATCTTTCAAGTAAACCATACATCATCATTTTGAAGTTGCAAAATATTTAACATACCTGTCTTTATTCAGCTTTGAGATGAATTCAGCTTTGAGATGCTGGTATTTATTCATACTGTAAATAATACTACTGGTATTATATGCAAGATATTTAGGGGGATACAAAGGTGAGATGAAATGTGTACAATCCAGTATCTAAAATAAGGCACATGCATAAATAACCATGAAAAAAGGCACAGGTGTTCTAGCGAGGTGCAGGGTGCCATATGCATTAAAAGAGGCAGATTTTTATGCATATATCTTTGAGACGCCTTACAGTACAACTGCAGATACAAATTTGCACAGGCATGATGAGGGGAAGCAAAAGAAAGGGGGTAGTATTTGATTTGCGGATCAAAAGGTGGGCAGTAGTTCCTTTAGGGAGACGTGACAGCAGTGACATTCTAAGTAAAACGTAAAGGCAGCATTGACTGGGAGAGGCTGAGGTGGCTGGAATGAAGGGTCATGGGACAGGTAGGGGCAGGGTAGAACTGGAAGCAATCAGGCGCATCCAGCCTGACTGTAGCGGACACTGACCAGTGGGGAAAGGAGACTGTGCTTCAGTTAGGAGGCAAGAGGGAGCCATAGATGGCTTTTGAGCAAAAGAGAGACAGTATTAAATTTGTGCATCAAGAAGACTAATGTAGACAGATCATGTGCGAAATGGATTATTTTAATCAGATAAAAAGAAAGGAGACCTGGAAAAGGTATTCAAAGAAGGGACAGAAAGAAGAGGATGAGAGTGAGATATTCCAGAGTAAAAAATGGACAGATCTAAAAGCTGTTTGGATGAAGTGAGAATGAGGGGGAGAGGGAGATAAAAATCACATATATGTAGAATAAATACATTCTCACACACAGTGCCTCAAGGACTTACAAAAAGCATATAGTTGGTAAATTATGTTTAGTTAGAATCAATAATCATTTTGCAATTGAGACACAGAAAATGAAACTAAGAGACAAGCAAGTCTCTTAAAACACCAGTAGTTGGGAGAGGAATACAACTCTAGCATTAGTTTCACAACTTTATCTCAGGCAGTATGGAAAAGGAAGGGAATTTATATTTTGTTGAATTTTAAAACAACGTATATGTAAACTATACCTCCATAAAGTGAAGTATGTATAAATTATGCCTTGGACAAGTTTATTCTAAAAATGTAAGCTAAGAAAATAAATCATGAAAGCACTATGTGTGTGGTCAGCTTGTCCACATAGTGAAGACCATGTGGTCAGCTCATCCATGATGAGGAGGAAGAGCCAGCGCTCTTTGAAGTAAGCCGAATATTTATTTTAGTTGGTACCGTGCCATTTGTCTAAAAACCTACAGTTCTAGTCCATAGCATTTACAGTTTGATAGATCAGAGGCCAGGGTTTGGAAAGACTGAATCTCTTCCTATCCTCTATTCACTAAACATTTGACAACATAGGAGCAGATTTTGAAAGATGTATTTGTGAAGCACCTTGGTATACAAGCTTTAAAAATGGTTGTACTGATCACTCATCTGTCCTTTACAGAGATATACTTAAATCACCTCCTCTACGCCCCACCCTCCAGCTCATACCCACTGTTCAATTCTAGGACCTTACTACATTCTTCTAGCTCAATTGTAGAAATCTTTAGATAAAAATTAATACAAGCCTTTGTTATTGTTCTTCCAGCCCTGCACTATTCTGTTTTTTTTAAGAGTGTAGAAAAACCTTTAACTCTCTAATTTTATATGGTAAGTGCTACTGCTGCTGCTGCTGCTGCTAAGTCATGTCAGTCGTGTCTGACTCTGTGCGATCCCATAGACGGCAGCCCACCAGGCTCCCCCGTCCCTGGGATTCTCCAGACAAGAACACTGGAGTGGGTTGCCATTTACCAAAACAAAAATTTCTGAGAAGCAGAGAGGTTTAGTGTTCACCTCTTTCCGCAGGCTTTCACTGGATTCTTTGATGAGCCTCCAGAAATATCTCAGATCTGAAACCAAACCCAGATGGATATTTTTCCTGGCCTGCATTCATCTGGTTAACCACCTGTTTCTCTCTGTGCTAATACAGGAAGGGGATATGAGAAAATGGGAGGTGTTGGCTCGGAGCCCTAGAGGTCTGGGGAAGGTGGCTTTTAAAATAATTATCCTTTATTCACTGCCCTGTTCCAGTTCCGCCTTCATTAATGTAAATGCAAAGTGTGCTAACAATGTTTATTACAAATAAATGAATATCAGAATTGCAGAACTGGAAGTCACCTTCGAAGCCATTTAGTCTAAAGCCTCATTTTATAATCTAGACAACTGAAGTCCAATTTGATTCTGAAATCAATATATTTAAACCAGATTTTTTTAAGGTAAAGAAATATTCAGGAGATAACAAGACCCTGAAGGAAGGATAGATTTGAGCAAATCATACTTTTACAGTTGAAAAATAGTTATTGAAAGAATAAATTAAGACTAGTCAAAGCAGAATAGAAACATCTGTAAACTAGAAGATGGAGCTGAGGAAACTGCCATAATGCAGCAGAGCGGGGAAAATGAAAACTAAAGAGAAATTAAAAGAATTACATAATAGAATGAAAAGGTTCAAAATATATCCAGTGGGAAGTTTAGATGGAGAAAAACAGAGGAAATAATAGCTGAAAATTTTCCAACATTAATCAAAGGCAAGTATCCTAGAATCCTCAGACTAAAGAATCACAATGAATCCTAGGCAAGGAATATTAAACCTTCACTTAGACCCATGTAATGAAGCCCAGAAATATGGGGAAACTATTAAAAGCAATCCCAAAGAAAAGAGGAACGTCCTGAATGATAACAGATTTCTCAATGTAATATCAAAGGCCAGAAGCAATGGAATAATAGTTTAAAGGTCAAAAAACCCCCACAAAAAGCCTAACAACCTATAATTTTATACCTTGTTAAACTGTTATTAAAGAGGTAAAATATTTTCAGAGTAACACTTAGGACCTTTGTTGAATGGACTCTATATTGGTCTCTAGGGCTACCATAACAAAATACCATAGGCTGGATGACTTAAACAACATGTCTGGAGGCTGGAAGTCCCAGATCAAGATCTGGAAGGGTTTGGTTTCTGATGAGAGCTCTTTTCCTGGCTTGCACATGTCCACCTTCTTATGGAGTCCTCACATAGCCCTTCCTTTGAGCATGTGCAAAGAACGAAAAAGCTCTCTTACACTTGTAATAAGGCAACAAATCCTAGTGGATTAGGGCCTCAGCCTTATGATCTCATCTAACCATAATTATCTCCTAAGGACCCTATCTCCAAATACAGTCAAACTGTAGGTTAGGGCCTCAGTTCAGTACAGTTGCTCAGTCGTGTCTGACTCTTTACAGACCCATGAACTGCAGCATGCCAGGAGTCCCTGCCCATCACCAATTCCTGGAGTACACCGAAACCCATGTCCATTGAGTCTGTGATGCCATCCAACCATCTCATCCTCTGTTGTCCCCTTCTCCTGCCCTCAATCTTTCCCAGCATCAGGGTCTTTTCAAATGAGTCAGCTCTTCACATCAGGTGGCCAAAGTATTGGAGTTTCAGCTTCAGCATCTGTCCTTCCAATGATCACCCAGGACTGATCTCCTTTAGGATGGACTTGTTAAATCTCCTTGCAGTCCAAGGGACTCTCATGAGTCTTCTCCAAAACCACAGTTCAAAAGCATCAGTTCTTTGGTGCTCAGCTTTCTTTATAGTCCAACTCTCAATCCATACATGACCACGGGAAAAACCATGAGTGCCAAAGAATTGATGCTTTTGAACTGTGGTGTTGGAGAAGACTCTTGAGAGTCCCTTGGACTGCAAGGAGATCCAACCAGTCCATTCTGAAGGAGATCAACCCTGGGATTTCTTTGGAAGGAATGATGCTAAAGCTGAAACTCCAGTACTTTGGCCACCTCATGCAAAGAGTTGACTCACTGAAAAAGACTGATGTTGGGAGGGATTGGGGGCAGGAGGAGAAGGGAACGACCGAGGATGAGATGGCTGGATGGCATCACTGACTCAATGGATGTGAGTTTGAGTGAACTCCAGGAGCTGATGATGGACAGGGAGGCCTGGCATGCTGCAATTCATGGGGTCGCAAAGAGTCAGACATGACTGAGCCACTGAACTGAACTGAACTGACTAGACGGACCTTTGTTGACAAAGTAATGTCTCTGCTTTCTAATATGCTATCTAGGTTGGTCATAACTTTCCTTCCAAGGAGCGAGCGTCTTTTAATTTCGTGGCTGCAATCACCATCTGCAGTGATTCTGGAGCCCAGAAAAGTAAAGTCAGCCACTGTTTTCCCATCTATTTGCCATGAAGTGATGGGACCAGATGCTATGATCTTCGTTTTCTGAATGTTGAGCTTTAAGTCAACTTTTTCACTCTCCTTGTTCACTTTCATCAAGAGGCACATTAGTTCTTCACTTTCTGCCATAAAGGTGGTGTTATCTGCATATCTGAGGTTATTGATATTTCTCCCAGCAATCTTGATTCCAGTTTGTGCTTCTTCCAGCCCTGCGTGTCTCATGATGTACTCTGCATAGAAGTTAGATAAGCAGGGTGACAATATACAGCCTTGACGTACTCCTTTTCTTATTTGGAACCAGTCTGTTGTTCCATGTCCAGTTCTAACTGTTGCTTCCTGACCCGCATCTAGGTTTCTCAAGAGGCAGCTCAGGTGGTCTGGTATTCCCATCTCTTTCAAAATTTTCCACAGTTTCTTGTGATCCAAACAGTCAAAGGCTTTGGCATAGTCAATAAAGCAGAAAGAGATGTTTTTCTGGAACTCTTTTGTTTTTTCAATGATCCAGTGGATGTTGGCAATTTGATCTCTGGTTCCTCTGACTTTTCTAAAACCAGTTTGAACATCAGGGAGTTCACAGTTCATGTATTGCTGAAGCCTGGCTTGGAGAATTTATGAATTTTGGAAGGACACAGTTCTGCCCACAGCCAGCTCCCAAAGGATACATTTCAGAAAGAAAGAAATTGAATATGAAAGTAAGGAATAGGGTGTAAAAACATTGGTGAGCAAAGAAATTGGTAAACATAAAAGTAAATCTAAAGAAGTATTGACTCTAAAAAGCAATACTGATAAGAATGACTAATTTGAAGTGAGGTTAAAAACTAGATGGAAATAACTAGCATTGTCCAATAGTACCTTCCACAATGATAGTATTCTATATCTGCTCAGTTCAGTATGGTAACCGTGAGCCACTTGTGGCTGCTGTTGCTAAGTCCTTTCAGTCGTGTCTGACTCTGTGCGACCCCACAGACAGCAGCCCACCAGGCTCTCTCGTCCCTGGGATTCTCCAGGCAAGAACACTGGAGTGGGTTGCCATTTCCTTCTCCAATGCATGCAGGTGAAAAGTGAAAGTGAAGTCGCTCAGTTATGTCCATCTCTTCATGACCCCATGGACTGCAGCCCACCAGGCTCCTCTGTCCATGGGATTCTCCAGGTGAGAGTACTCAAGTGGGTTGCAATTGCCTTCCTGAGCACTTAAAATGTGGCAGAAAATGAATTTATTTAACATTAATTTTTTAAAACCTAAGTAGCTACACGTGACTTGTGGTTACCATCTTAAATAACAGAACTTTAGGTAACAGTAACATGGCAAAATTAAATGTTTTTAAGTCTTTATTCATATGGGAGGAGAATGACATTTTGAAGGCATTTATATTAAAAGTTTACATTAAAATTTTTTAGGGCTTCCCTGGTGGCTGAGCTGGTAAAGAATCTGCCTGCAGTGTGGGAGACCTGGGATCAATCCTTGGGTTTGGAAGATCCCCTGGAGAAGGGAATGGCTACCCTCTCAGGTGTTATGGCCTGGAGAATTCCATGGACTGTATAGTCCCTGGGGTCACAAAGAATTGGACATGACTGAGCAACTTGCACATACACACATGTTAAAAATTTAAGGACAGGGGCATCCCTTGTAGTCCAGTGAGGGCTCCACGCTCCCAGGTTCAGTACCTGATGGGGAAACTAGATCCCACATGCTGTGACTAAGAAGTTCATGTGCTGCAACTAAGACCCAGTGCAGCCATATAAATAAATACATCTTTTTAAAATTTAAGGATAAAGACTAAAAAATATTTATCACTGCCAAAGCAATAAAGGGAAAAGAGAAATAAAACACTATGCTGCATAGAAGACAGTAAAAGAAGTGGGGGGAAAAAATCAAAGAAAAGCTGAGTAAATAGCATGAGAACTATTATAAAATAAATAAGGAGTGAATTGGTTATTCTTATAATGGGGTGTAGAAGTTTAATCAGGAGACTGCCATGTGAAAAAATCAGGTGGCCAAAGATATGTACAGTCCCTTTCATAGGAATGCTCTCCTGGCCTCTCATTGAAGCCCTCCAAGCCTTTCTCATTTGCTTCACTACCTTCATGGATCCTCCTTGAGACATTTAGAATTTTAAACCTTAAAGTCTTTTCTCTCTCCAGCTCTAAGCTAGGACACTCAAACCAGCTTGCGGGGGTCCCCCAGGGTGCTTTGTCAGGAAGACAAGGAAGACAGATTAGGGGCAGTGTCTGGAAATGGGAACTTTCTGGGGGCCCCAAAAGCAGCACAGAATTTTACATCTGCCTTGTCTTACCTTGTGGGAGCTGCAGCAGGGAGCCATGGTCAAAAGGGTAGTGAAGAGGGACATGACAGTTGCTGACACCTAGTTCATGCCCTTCCTACTTTGTGTCCCCAGCTGAAGTGTGGAGCCCCCAACAGTCTTCTCACACCCAGCCTTGGCCTTCCAAAGCCAGCCCTGGTCTTTGTAACAGTCCTCTCTTTTCAAGAGGAGTCAGCTGGTGCTTACAGCTGTGGGTGGTATCTTAACAGAGACAGCAGTCTGGCCCAGCAAGATATTTCTGTCAGTCGTGCTGTGCGAACCGATCTGTTCTGTTTGGTTTCCATTGCAGGGATTTTCCAACAAAGATGTTTATGTAGATGGTATGATGGAGGGTGACTGGCCCTGCCTTGAGCCGGCTTCCTCACTGGCCAGCCAGCCTGAAAGGTCTGCTGGCCTTTAGCAATAAGCAGTGCAGGGGCCCTGTTGAAGTGGAAGCAAGTAAGCAGGGGGCCGAGTGAAGCCCCCTGCACAATACAGTGAAGCAGACACACGAAGGCAGAGCGGTGGCTCATTTGGAGGAAGCCTGCTGTTTGCTTCAAGAAGGGACAAGACAATAAGCCCATACTTACCTCTCCCTGTTGACAGATTGGGGTGGCTGTGGTGGGTAGGAAACTCCTTGTTGGGTACTGGGCAGGTCTAGGTCAGCCTGGATGGGTGAAAGCCAGGAGACCAGCTCTCTGGTTCTGTCCCTCCCTGCACAGGCTCCAGCTGGAATGAAGCAGGGGTCGAGCCTAAGGGCCTTGGACATTAGGAAGCTCTACTATCTTGGACCCTCCACAGCGTCATCTGTTGTACCAGGCACATCCCTAATTATCTCCAGCTGCTAAAGGAACCTCAAAGGCAGCAGCCACAACTAATTCTGCAGCAGTGGGGCTTCTCTGGGAGTCCTTTTCTCAGTAACATTGTCCTTCACCTACTGCCATTCCAGCTGCTCTCTGAAATAGAGGTAGGAACAGAGTGCAGGCCCTTTTGTGTTAAGCTGGCCTAGGTTAAGCTAGGTTTAGCTCCACCATGACCCTCCCATAAGCCCCAGCGCCTTCTGGGGTGTCTACAGTGCCCCCTACAACACAAGTGAGCAAGTGGACCAGCTCCAGCCCAGAGCCACAGTGTCAGGTGCCACCTGACTGTTGCTGCCATGATTGCCTCTGATATAGTAGAGAACAGGCGCCTGGTCAGCAGAGTGGCCTGGAATCCGCTGCTGGGCTGCTGAGACCAGTACAGTTCCCACATGGCAGTCCTGGTCCAAGACGCCTACACCAGGCTTTAGCAGGCAGAGCCATTCTCCAGGACAGTATGGGCTGAGAGTAATAACTAACTGCCTTACCTGACACTGGAACATTCTTGTGTGGTATGATGGTAGGTGTTTTGTGTACAAATGGTTTTAGTCTTTGTAAGCATAGATACTGCCCCTTTTGGGCCTTAGGGTCTCAAAGCATCCTTGGTGTCTTATTTAGAGTCATACAGTAGAGAGTAGGGGGCTTCCCAGGTGGTGCAGTGGTAAAAAAAATCCACCTGCCAATGCAGGAGACATGGGTTCAATCCCTGGGTTGGGAAGATCCCCTGGAGAAGGAAATGGAAACCCACTCCAGCATTCTTGCCTGGGAAATCCCATGAATAGAGGAGCCTCATGGACTACAGTCCATGGGGTCTCAAAGAATCAGACACGAGCACGCACTTCCACAGTAGAGAGTAGATACACAGATAACTCACAATGATCACCTCCAGCTCATCCTCAGGGGGAGGTGTGTTAGCGGATATTTTCAAACTCTCTGAAGGGAAGAGGGTTACCTGTGATGCTTTCACCAAATGATGCTGAATCTGTAGGAAAGACTTCTCTCTCTGTGCTTTTGACTTTTTCAACCTCTGTTGTATTGTTCAACTTCCCCCTGCCCCTTAGCCCGGCCTCACTGAGGCCATGATCAGACCTCCTTCTGTGGTTCCAGAAGGTTGAGAATGGCAAGAACAGGAGAAGAAGGGTCCCTTCCTCTCCCCTTCCACTGTCACCCAGCTCCACCCAGGAACTGGGACTGACTCTGATCAGCTGCCAAACTTGACCAATACCCCAGAGAATGCTGCCAGGTCTACTGTGAGTGAGCACAGTGACAACATTTTCACACGAGAAGCCGAGTAATCCTAGAGCACCCTGGTCTCAGGCAGGCTCGTTCGTGTTACAGAGAGACAAGTTGAGACCTGAAGAGATTCCAGGACCTTGGGGTCCTAGGAGATGGGCTTCCCAGTTCAGAATTTGTCCAAGTTTAGTATCCACCCAAAGCTTGCCTTAACACACCCCCTCAGCTCTCTCCCCAGAAGTTTTCTCTTGGCAGAGTGCAGACGCAAGTGAAACATGAGCCTGGACTATGCTTTAACCCTCCTAATCCAAGGACTGAGTGCCACTCCTCCATGGTCACTGATTCCAGGTGCTTAGGGTCCTTGGGGCCGCAGGACCAGCCTTCCTCTTGCTGATACAGCTCAGGACAAGGCTCGTTCCTCTTCTTTCTGATCTCCAAAGTGAAGACACTCACTTGTGTCCGACTCTTAGCGACCCCATGGACTGCAGCCCACCAGGTTCCTCCGTCCATGGGATTTTCCAGGCAAGAGTACTGGAGTGGGTTGCCATTGCCTTCTCCCTCTCACCTCCAAATTAGCAAATAAACTCCTGTCCCATGTCAACTCTGTCCCCTGAGCAAAACAAAGTCTTCCTCCTGTACTTTGTTTTCATCATTAACATTAAAAACCTATTACCCCACCGCCACCGCCCCCCAGCCATAAACCTTAAAGGAAAGGGAAAGAGTAACA
Source organism: Raphicerus campestris (assembly GCA_006410735.1). NCBI lineage: Eukaryota > Metazoa > Chordata > Mammalia > Artiodactyla > Bovidae > Raphicerus > Raphicerus campestris. The sequence continues at coordinate 79,613 of SJYW01016752.1, read as the reverse complement.
AAAACTTTTACTAAATTACACTTGTTAAACTAGTAGAGCTTTCTCATTGTGGTGTAGTTTTCACCCTGAAGTCGTCCCCACAGCCCCCGCCCACCTCCCCACCCTCCCTCCACACACAACACGTTCACCAGTGAGTTTTTTCACTTCTAGGACACTGTGAGGGAAGGAGAGAAAACTGAAAAAGGGGCAGGAACCAGGTAAACACAGCTAAATCAAATCGCAGTTGGGTCTAGGGGTTGTCTCCGCTTCGAAAGATGGGGAAACCAAGGCTCCTGTCTAGCTCTGTACGACTCCACCCCACCATTTGCCTCTGACAGTTGTAGCCTCAGCTAGATGAGTTAGGGTAGGCTGGAAAGAAGACTGGGAGAGACCAAGGAAATGTTCTTGCCTTCTGAAAACTGTAAGGGTCAGGGCAGAAACTACCGCTTTCAGGAATCCCTCTGGTTAACTCAACCCAGAGAACAAACAGCCCCATCATCCAATGAGCTACTGGGCTGCAGTCCTACAATAGCCAATCACAACTGGAAAAAGGCGGGTGCTTAACAAAGAAGAAGTTCTTGTGTAGTCCAGTTGATTAGCCTACACACACACACACACACACACACACACACACACACACAGTCTAATTACCACACACACATAACTGTACAGTTCACTCTCCACCCTTCCCGTATAACTCCTGCTCACCTCCTAGCTGGTCCTCCTGTCCCCAGCTCCCTCTCCTTCCCCCTCCAGTTCATCCCTCTTTACTCCTGAAGGGTTATCTTTTTTTAAAGACCAAAGTGATCATGTCACCTCTCTGGGTGATTTCCATCAGTGCTTCCCTTTGGCTCTTAGGAAAACGTTTAAGCTCCTTAGCCTGGATCCTCTGCAGCCCCACGTTTCCCCCTGTCACCCATCCTGCAGAACTAACTGCAGTTCTCCCAAAGGACCACACTGTGTCACCCCTGTGCCTTCTGCAAGTCCCACTTGTGTTATGTTGCTAAGTTTGTGGCAATTTGTTACAACATATGTGCTTTGCATGTTTGCGTGCTAAGTCACCTCAGTTGTGTTTGACTTTTTTCAACCCTGTGGACCGTAGCCTGCCAAGCTCCTCTGTCCATAGGTTTCTCCACGCAAGGACACTGGAGTGGTTGCCATGCCCTCTAGGGGATCTTCCTGACCCAGGGATCAAACCCATGTCTCATGTCTCCTGCATTGGCAGGCGGGTTCTATACCAATAGTGCCACCTGGCACTGATACAGCAACAGTAGGAAACTAACAGAGATTATTATTTGAACAGAGTTGGTGAAGAGAAGGGCACATTTGTGTGTGAACTGGTGTAAAGGGAGGTAGATAAATGTTTATGCCTTTATGAGTGATCAAAGTGGGACTCAGGAAATTTAAAGTAGAACCAACAGATGTGTATGTCAGCCACTATCAACTGCTTGGGCTGTAAAGCAGCCACACACCTATAACCAATTGTTTATAGGTTCCTTTGATAGAGAAAACAATTTGTTCCCCTATGGCTGGGGATGACCAGCGTGCATGCCCTCTCTCGGCACTTTATAAGAAGATACAACATCTTGGAGCCTTATTAATACAAACATCAGCAGCAGGACTTTATTCTCAGGAATGGAAAAAGGAGGGTTAATGTGGAAAGAAGGAAAAGGACCTGAAGGGAAAAGTCAAAGGAAAAGCAGGATGGATAGTTATCACCTTGGGTTGGCCCGGCGTAAAATGCCAGGTGCCGGCTCTTGGCTTGATGCACCTGGAACCTCAGCAGCCTTTATGCCTCATCCTTTGGGGTTCTGCTGTGTGTAGTGAGGGTGGAGGCTGTGGTCCAACTCCGGGCATTAGACCTTTCCTCAGACAACCCTGAATATTCATTGGAAGGACTGATGCTGAAGCTCCAATACTTTGGCCACCTGATACGAAGAGCCAAATCACTGGAAAAGACCCTGATGCTGGAAAAGATAGAAGGCAGGAGAAGAAGGGGACAACAGAGGATGAGATGGTTGGATGGCATCACCAGTTCAATGGATATGACTTTGAGCAAGCTCTGGGAGATGCTGAAGGACCCGAAAGCCCGGTGTGCTGCAGTCCATGGGGTCACAAAGAGTTGGACACAGCTGAGCAACTGAACATCAACAACAATGCAGATTATGGAGCCAGCAACAGCCAGTGACCACCTCACCGATACACTCCGCTTCCCAGTGGCTACACTGCTGCTGGCCTGTCAGCTGCCTGAAGGCCTGCTCCACAGCGCCCCAGACAGCCCAGATCACCTGCTGAAACACAGCTCCTCAGGGGTGACAGGTTGGTGGTACTGAGCTGTACGCCACTGAAACAGAGGGTACATTCCACCACCCACTGGGACAAGCCCTGCGACACCCCCCTATTTCTTTCTGGACAGCGGGTAAGAGAGTGCCTGCATCTCCCCTATGGCAAAGCTGACTTGCTTCTAACACATGTGAATTATGGCTGGATCCAAGGCAACTGACAAACACTTGGCTGAAATAAAGGTCGAGACCAGCAGGACATGAAAGACACTGACAGCTGTTAAGATAGTTTTCTACGTATGCCTCCAGTAGCCCCACCTCACATTGGGATCTTTCCACGACCTCCTGTAGGTCAGGTTGCCTTTTCTGGAGGTCCTGAAAGATAGCACAGATGGCATCTCCAATGTCTCAAAAGGCGTGCCCAGCTCTAGATCAACACTCAAGGTCAGAGGCACCAGGGAGGCCAGCCAATACGGTCTAACAGCTGCTTTCTGAGGCACAGAGAGAAGCAGTTTCAAGTGGGTGGCCTCCCTTTGAAGATGCAGGCCAGCTTTTTGCAGATAAAATAAAATGTCTCCTGAGACATCCGGAAGGCTTGCCTCCATCTGTGGGGGCTTAGTCTACACACCCAGAGGTCCTGCCAAATACGAACCAGTGTGGGGAGCACCCTGGTCCTGAGGGCTCGTCTTCCAAGGTCGGGGGAACAAAGTGTCTCTATAAGCAAAGTGTGGATGACCACAGATGGAGGATGGCTTGACTCAGTTGGACCTGCATGGCCTGGGCCAGGGCAGCCACCGCTCAGCCTCCTTGCTCCCAGCCACAGCATGGCAGCCATGCAGCGCTTCCCCAGCTGGATCCATAGAGCATGCCTGGGGGCTTGTGGGCACCACTGAGCTGAGATGGCCAGAGTGATGTGTGGGTGTGTATGCTTTTCCTCATGATGGTCAGTAAAATGTTTCTCCCCCAGGTAGGTGTGGGCACCCACCAGGAAGCTCAAGGTTGAATTAGCTGATGAATATCAGCCCTGCCATTATGAACCAGTTAAGGGTGTGAATGTCATTACATCTGTGTAAACCACACATCGGCATCCTCTGCCCATTTTCTTACAGACTCAGCAGTACAGTAGCCAGGACAAAAGGTGCCAGCCCACCAGGCTCCTCTGTCCATGGTGATTTAGTCACTAAGCCCTGTCTGACTCTTGCGACAGAATGGCCCAGCACAAATAAGACTAGGTTCTTAGTGGGGATTTAAGATTGTCTTCTTTTCTTCACAGATGACTTCTGCTAAAGGACTTTTAATTTCTCCAGGCCTTCTGACTCCTCTCTAAGCTAACATATTAGTGAAATTCAGTGGAAAGTCCCCTTCCATGCAGTAAAATCAAAGAGTGCCTTGAAAACCCAAACTACTTCACAGATTTTACTTGTCCTGATCATGCAGTTCCCCCACAAAGAAACACATGAAGAGATAGTATTTTGGGGGGAGGGAAAAAAAAGGCAAGATCCTTTTCAATGTCAGATTTCTGGCTTTTAGTTAAAATTTTAACTCTGGATTTTGACTTTATTATTATGAAGAAGGATCTGCCTCACAGGAGTGCAGAAAAAGGAAACATAAGTTATTCCTTAACATTTTCAGGATGAAAACTACAAGGAAGAATAGAGTTTAACATGAGAGTTCTGGCATTGCCAACTCACGTGGAAAGCCCTATGAAATGCCTAGAGCTGGAACTAAGAAGCTGCAGAGGACTTCTGCTCACACCACTGCAGTGCCTTTTGTGATGCTTTTCCTCCTAATGAAAATCCACTTCAATAATATTATGTGTCCTTTAGGTTACTCCTTCTCTAAGAGCTAGCATTCATCCTAGACAGAATTAGAAGTCAGAGATAATTCATTTGTATCCTAGCTCTATTGGCTGTGTGACCTTAGAAAAGTTATCATCCCTCTCTGGTTTTCAAGTGTTTCTTGTAGAACAAACAGGTTAACTCGCCTAACCCTAAAGTCCCTTGCTGCACTAACATCCTTATGCTTGTGTGCTCAGTCACTTGTGTCCAACTCTTTGCAACCCTATGGACTATAGCCCACCAGGCTCCTCTGTCCATGGAATTCTCCAGGTAAAAATACTGGAGTGGGTTGCCATTTCCTACTCCAGGGAATCTTCTAGACCCAGGGATAGAAATGGCATCTTCTGCATTGCAGGGGGATTCTTCACCCACTGAGCCACCTGGGAAGCCCACTAACGTCGTCAGGTTATTTTAAAAGACCAGATCCCACAGGATGTCAGCTGAGTAGATGGCTGAAACGCTATATCTCAGGGTTTGTCTCCAAGGTAGTTTAATATAATGGGGTAAACATGAAATCAACAGTTCATTCCACAAATATTTATTAAGCCTTACTATGTTCTGGGGATTATAATTGGCACAGAGCGTAAAGTGAAATAACCATCATAGATACAGAAACCAACCAAATTTCATGTTGGTTATTGGACCAGCTTCTTGGAGAAGGAATATACAGTGGTCATCCCCTTCTAAGTAGTTGTTTATAACTGGAAAGTCTCCTTGTTATTGATGGCTGATTTTTGACTTGGACAGGACTAAATATTCTGACATTTAAGCCTTTAAAGATTAAGATTATTCCTTTTATGAAGTAATTAAACATATTTCCTAAAACCCTATCTGGGGTAGAGTTTATTAGTCACTGTCACAATCTTGGGGCTGACTGCAGTTTCATTGCAATAGCATATTCCCTGCCCACCTGTCTGGAAAATTATCTCACTAAACTTTTATCATCTTTCACTTGGAAATAGCAATGTAGCCAACGCCCGCTGAACTAGAGGAAATGTAAGTTTCTCTTCTGCTTTCTTGGCCTTATGATTTCCTTTGATGTACGGCCTCTTCGTGACCCATCTTCAGCAATAACTCCTCCTAAGATCTTCACAACTCTGGGCTTCCTCCTTAGTTACTACAGGAACTAACTCATTACCATCTTAGGGCTTCTCACAAATCATTTAAAGTTCCTCCAAGCAGTCCTAAGCTGATCTCACTGGACCGAATGCAGAGATGAAGGGGCGTCTCCTGCTGATTTTCTCCCATCCCACCGCTACATAAGAAACAACTGCTTCTGCTGCTAATAAGCCGCTTTCTATTAATTCGTTGGTGAAAAGAGAGGGAAATTAAGGTTCCTACCTGGCCCCGCCCCACAGCTAGGGAAAAAAAGAAATTCATGAGGAAGGTTTAAGAACTTTATGTTCCCATTCAGGTTCAAAGCTTCTCTCACAGAAGCTGGTCCCCAGGTCCCCTTTACTAATTGCTCAAATCGCTCCGTTCTCCCAAAAGTTTCTCCCCCTCCAAGCCGCCCCCAACCCCCCCCACCCGC
>SJYW01016752.1:4379-64973 GCA_006410735.1 Raphicerus campestris | reverse complement strand
CTCTCTCGCCCCTCCCTCGGCTCCGCCCCCTCGGCTCCGCCCCGCCCCTCGCTCCTCCTCCTGCCCCCAACATTGTCTCCGACCCCCTCTCAGACTCTGCTCTCCGTCTTTACGGTCTTCCTTTCCTCCTCCTAGCTTCCTCCAGACAGAACGTAGTCACTTTTTAAAAGTGCTTAAAAAAAAAATTTCCAGTTTATGGGAAAGTTTAAAAAAGGGTCAGAGGAATCCCCTTCCGCCATTTATCTAAAGTCGCCAGTCGTCTTCTTTTGCCGCATTTACCCTCCGTCAGTAGGAGACGTCCCCTCTCCCTCCCCAGGCCACCTGGGGGTCTCGCTGCCACCCACTGAGGGCCTGCAGTTCCAGGGATGGGAAGCCGACTGTGATGTTAAAGAGTTAACTGCAAAACCTTCCTCAGGAGGAAACAGGTGAGCTTGAGTACCTTCTCAGACCTGGGGCGGGGTGGGGTGAAGGAATCCCTGGGCCTCTGACCTGGCTGCTATTCACCCTTGAAGTGAGGGAGTTTATTGGCCTTATTCCAGTCAGATTCTTGGCTGAGAGCAAAGGAAAGTAGGTCCTCAGAGACAGGCCCAGGGCGAGGGTGTCCCCATCCAGGACCGTCTGAGTTGGATTCTGCAGTTTGGGAACTTGGCGCTCACCAAGGGAGAGCTAGAATGAAAAAGAGAGAGAAAAGGGAAAGAAGAAAGAAAAAAGTACTCCAGTGAAATAACAAACAGAACCCCAAACAAAACAAAACCTACATGTTCTGGCTTCCCACTTCCTCTGTTTGCAGTAAAGGTTTTCCTGAGCAACTACAAAACAAAATTCAGAAGTGATAGTTCTTGGTGCAAGACGTTGGCCGCTAAGGAACCTAGAGAAATTTACACTTACTTAAATTCCACCCTCGACAGTGAAATTGCTCAGGCTTTGTCAGCGTGCTTCTAGTTAGTTCTGTTGCATTTACAACCAGCTGTGTAGCTTCCAGAGTCCAGTGTAGATGACTGGGGGGCTGTTTGCACCTGACACATTGAACATTCTGAAGCCAGGCTCTTGGTCCAGTGGGCTCAACATGAAACTGCACACTTCAGACAGAACTCAAACCCACAGTCTTCTAACTGAAACCACACAGTCTGTCTTAGGACTTAGTGAAGCCCAGGTTCTTTTTGTCTGGGCCAGAAGGAATTCAGCAAAGTGATAGGTAAGAAGTAGATTTATTAATAGCTTTTGTAAAGCGGTTGCAGGAAAATGGGGCTCTAGAGGATGGTCATGTCCCAGGTCTCACGAGAGTTATGAAATAGGCTAGCATGTGAGGGTCTTTAGCTTTGGGTAGGAAAGAGTTCAAGAGCAGAGCCATAGAAAAGTGAAAGCATAGATACACAGTCCATAGGCAGAATGAGGTCTGTCTCAGGAAGTCAGAATGGTCCCCAAAGTATGAGGTAGTTAGTTTTTATGAGCTGGATAATTTCACAGGCTAAAGAGTGGGAGGATTATTCCAACTATCTTGGGGGTAAAGAGGTGGAGATTTCTAGAAATTGGGCCACTACCCACATGGGACCTTTTATGGTCAGCCTCAGAACTGTCATGGCACCTGTGGGTGTGTCAGTTAGCATATGCTGATGAATTACAATGAGTGTATACTGAAGCTCAAAGTCTACTAAGTCAAATCTTGCTGCCATCTTGGGCCTAATCAGTCTGTTTGGTTCTAACCAGTTTATGTCATATCCTCAATGGCTGTGTTGTGCCCTGCCCCCTTCCCTCCTGTGTCAGACCTGTCTGTGGTCTTATGTTCTTTTAATTTTTAAAAGTTAATTGCTAATACTTAAATATTAGGAGACTTGTTATAAAATCTGGATTTCCAGCTTTGGGGGAAAAAGGATTCATCTTTCCATCAACCCTGGACCTTTATTTCCTCACATTTTAGCAGAAGACAGTTATTAGATACATTAGATGCTGTCTTTACCACGCCAGATGCACATGTTGCTTCCTGTCCAGTCCCTGTGGGAATTTGAGTGTGGGCCCCTGCCTCAGCTCTCTGTCTCCTGGGAGCACTCCTCCCCAGAAGGCTGACTCTCATCTTCTGCACTTAGCCTACTCTCATACCTCCCAGGGACTCTTTGGAGGCTTGCCCTGCCTCTCCCAAGTCTTGAGAAAATATTTTAGGAAGTCAAGTTAAAGCCATCAGTTGATATAAAACCAAAGGAAACTGAAGAGAAAGGAAATGAATATGGTCATAGACGACAGTTAAAGAAATTTTACTTCATCCACATAAATAAAAATGAGTTGATAAAAGACTATTAGAAGACCTATGAAAGGATATGGTTATTATTAACATTGGTATCCTGTGCTTCATTCTTTCCCTCTTCTAGTCCCATGACTTAATAGTTTGTTGAAAGTAATAACAGCTATCTTTATTGAATATTTACCATACACAAAAGATGAACTCCCCAGGTGGGTAGGTGCCCAAGAGAATACACTGATCATAGCAAACACCCTGTTCCACCGATGTGAGAGATGACTACTCTACACACAGACATCATAGATGGTCAATACCGAAATCAGATTGATTATATTCTTTATAGCCAAAGATGGAGAAGCTCTATACAGTCAGCAAAAACTAGACTGGGCGCTGACTGTGGCTCAGATCATGATCTCTTTATTGCAAAATTCAGACTTAAATTGAAGAAAATGGGAAAAAACACTAGACCATTCAGGTATGACCTAAATCAAATCCCTTATGATTATACAGTGGAAGTGACAAATAGTTTTAAGGAATTAGATCTGATAGACAGAGTGCTCAAAGAACTGTGGATGGAGGTCTGTAACATTGTACAGAAGGCCATGATCAAAACCATCCCCAAGAAAAAGAAATGCAAAAGGGCAAAATGGTTGTCTGAGGAGCCTTACAAATAGCTATTTAAAGAAGAGAGGCGAAAAGCAAAGGAGAAAAGGAAAGATGTACCCATGTAAATTCAGAGTTCCAAAGAATAGCAAGGATAAGAACGTGTTCCTAAGTGATCAATGCAAAGAAATAGAGGAATAGAGTAGAATGGAAAAGACTAGAGATTTCTTCAAGAAAATTAGAGATGCCAAGGTAACATTTCATGCAAAGATGGGCATAATAAAGGACAGTGTAGTAAGAATGGTATGGACCTAACAGAAGTAAAAGATACTAAGAAGAGGTGGCGAGAATATACAGAAGAACTATACGGAAAAGATCTTCATGACCCAGATAACCATGATGGTGTGATCACTCACCTAGAGCCAGATGAAGTCAAGTGGACTTTAGGAAGCATCACTATGAACCAAGCTAGTGGAAGTGATAGAATTCCAGCTGAGCTATTTCAAATCCTAAAAGACAGTGTTGTGAAAGTGCTGCACTCAGTATGCCAGCAAATTTGGGAAACTTTGCAATGGCCACAGGACTGGAAAAGGTCAGTTTTTATTCCAATCCCCAAAAAAGGAGAAGGCAGTGGCACCCCACCCCAGTACTCTTGCCTGGAAAATCCAATGGACGGAGGAGCTTGGTAGGCTGCAGTCCATGGGGTCGCTAAGAGTTGGACACGACTGAGTGAAGCGACTTCACTTTCACTTTTCACTTTCATGCGTTGGAGAAGGAAATGGCAACCTACTCCAGTATTCTTGCCTGGAGGATCCCAAGGATGGGGGAGCCTGGTGAGCTGCCATCTATGGGGTCGCACAGAGTTGGACACAACTGAAGCGACTTAGCAGCAGCAGCAAAAAAAGGCAATGCCAAAGAATGTTCAAACTACTGCACAATTTCACTCATCTCACATGTTAGCAAAGTAATGCTCAATATTGTCCAAGCTTCCCATTATGTGAACTGAGAACTTCCAGATGTTCAAGCTAGATTTAGAAAAGGCAGAGGAACCAGATATCAAATTGCCAATATCCATTGGATCATAGAAAAAGCAAGAGAATTCCAGGAAAACATCTGCTTCATTGACTATACTAAAGCCTTTGACTGTCTGGATCACAACAAACTGTGGAAAATTCTTCAAGAGATGGGAATACCAGACCACCTGACCTGCCTCCTAAGAAATCTGTATGCAGGTCAAGAAGCAGTTAGAACCGGACATGGAACAACAGACTGGTTTCAAATCAGGAACCCAACTTCACTGTTCCTTGTGTATGATTTAGTTCACTTCAGTTCAGTCGCTCAGTTGTGTCCAACTCTTTGTCACCATCTGCAGTGATTTTGGAGCCCAGGAATAAAGTCTCTCACTGTTTCCATTGTTTCCCTATCTATTTGCCGTGAATTGATGGGACCGGATGCCATGATCTTAGTTTTCTTAATGTTGTGTTTTAAGCCAACTCTTTCACTCTCCTCTTTCATTTTCATCAAGAGGCTCTTTAGTTCCTCTTTGCTTTCTGCCATAAGGGTGGTGCCATCTGCATGTTAATGATATTTCTCCCTGCAATCTTGATTCCAGTTTGTGCTTCATCCAGCCCGGCATTTCACGTGATGTCCTCGGCAATATAAATTAAATCAGCAGGGTGAACAATATACAGCCTTGACATACTGCTTTCCTGATTTGAAACTAGTCTGTTGTTCCCTGTCCAGTTCTGACTGTTGCTTCTTGACCTGCATACACATTTCTCAGGAGGCAGGTAAGGTGGTCTGGTAGACTGCAATGGTAGATGAGCAATATTGCATAGGTGATAAAATTGTATAGAATTTAATACACACATACAGATGAGTAAAGTAAAACTAGAGAAATCAGAATAAGATCAGCAGGTTATATCATTAATTTGATTGTAAAATAGTACTGTAGTTTTGCAAACTATATCTACTGGGATAAACTGGATAGTGTACAGAAGAGCTCTCTGTTTTATTTCTTACAATGGCATGTAAATCTATAATTATCTCAATTATTTTACGTAAACAACCAAAAAATTACATTTTCCCTGAAAACAAGGAAATTTTAAATTCTTTATTAATTTGAAAAAAATTCCAACTTGCTTTGAATCCATAAATGCTCATTAGAACAAGCAAAAGACATTGTCTAAATAAAAAACATACAAGTCTTTTGCCCTATAAAAAAAAAACCCACTGAGATTCATCTGGAATAATGTCTTCTCAGGGAGAAGGCAATGGCACCCCACTCCAGTACTCTTGCCTGGAGAATCCCATGGATGGAGGAGCCTGGTAAGTTGCAGACCATGGGGTCACAAAGAGTCGGAAACGACTGAACGACTTCTCTTTCATACATTGGAGAAGGAAATGGCAACCCACTCCAGTGTATTTGCCTGGAGAATCCCAGGGACAGAGGAGCCTGGTGGGCTGCCGTCTATGGGGTGGCACAGAGTCGGACATGACTGAAGCAACTTAGCAGTAGCAGCAGGGAAAACATGCTGGCACCTACTAATGATTTCCTTCCCCTTTTTGATGTTCACGAAATGCCCTTCAAGAACTTTGCCCAGGACTGGCTCCTACCATTGGAAGAATCAACTTTCTTCCCTCTTTCCCAAATTAGAACAGTGTGTGCCAATCGACAGTCCTCTGGCACCCCTCCCCGGCTCCATAGTCCCTGGAAACCTGCCAATGACCTTCTCATGTATAAATTCTATTGGTATCCCAGCTGGAATTGGTCCAGCCTTGGAGACATAGCTCATTTAAAGGCAAGCATGCCTTCCCTTATAGTACCACACACATTTTGTGCTTCAGTATCTTCATACTGATATTTGTATGATATGTATCCAACATCATGAAAGTTAGAGCAGGTAAGGTGTTCTGAGGTGGGAGCCAGGAGGTCCTGAATGCAAATCCACATCCCATGCTTTTCTAGAAATATGATCTTGGGCTAATTGATCCAATTATCTGAGCTTCAGTTTGCCCATCTGCAAAATAGAACCAATAGGACCAGTAGTAGCTACCATTATCCAGACTCCCAACGCAAGGAACCTGGGTCAGAGAATTAGATCTCACATACTGCAACTAAAGATTCTGAATGCCACAACAAAGATCAGAAGTGCCACAACCAAGACTCAATTCAGCCAAATAAAATAAATATTTTAAAAAATCATTATAAGAAAAAGGAAAGGCACAAAAGAGCCTTTTCCACCTCCCTCATCCTTGCCCCTATCCCATGCACACAAAGAAAAGGTTCTGTGAGCACTCAGCAAGATGGTGGTCACCTACAAGTCAAAAGTCAAGAAAGGAGGCCTGCCTCAGAATGAAACCTACCTTTGCTAACACCTTGATCTTGGAGTTCCTAGTCTTTAGAATGTGATAAGTAAATGTCTGTTGATTAAGTCTCAGTCTGTTAAATCTCAGTCTGTATATTTTGTTCTGAAACGGACCAAACAGACTCAGACAATTGCTGCATTCTTACCTTCCTTTTCCAAACCTGACCTCATTCAAAGGCTTGTATTTCACCCTGTCCATCTCTCAGCTCCCAGCCTACTGCCCTTCCCATTGTCCACTGAAGCTGGGTTGTAACAATAGATTTCTTTGAAAGAAAATAGAAAAAGAACAATGAAAAGTGGCCTAATTTAATTTTTAAATGTGCAGTAATTTCTGTGGTAATTATTTGCAAGAAAGATAATTGGACTATCTACTTAATATTTTGGGGCCTCCCTCGTGGCTCAGATGGTAAAGAATTTGCCTGCAATGTGGGAGACCCAGGTTCGATCTCTGGATTGGGAAGACCCCCTTAGAGAAGGAAATGGCAACCCATTCTAGTATTCTTGCCTGGAGAATCTCATGGACAGAGGAGCCTGGTGGGCTACAGTCCATGGGGGTCCCAAAATTCACACATGACTGAATGACTAACACTTTTGCTACTTAACACTTTAATACTCTATTTAGGGTTAGTAATGTTTAATTAACACTCCTCACATTTTACATGAAAAATGGTGAATGAAATGTATGTATCAGTCAGGATTCTCTGCAGTAAGCAACAGAAGTTGCTAATTCTGGCTAATTTAAGCACATACAGGATTTTTTTTCTTTTTAATATTGGGAAGGTCATAGAATTTTCCAGAGTATAAAAACCACATTGCAGAACAGACATCCCATGATGATGTTTAGATTCCTGTGGATACCTATTTAAAATGTACTGGTTAAGCCAGGATGCAATTTGGTGACCCAAGCCTGATCTTGAAGGATAAAGACACCCTTGGCTATAAAAATGGGAAAGCATGGCCTTGAGTTTTAAATTAAATTTACATGATAGATGACAACCACTATTTTTAATTTAACTCAACTACAAACACATCCACCATCTCATAAATCTTACAAAATTGAATCCACAGGGCACTGTAAATAATGCATATGTCCTATCAGTTGTATTGCAAATACAGACTAACAAGCCCAATATTAAATAGCCCCCTAATTTATTTGTGCATATTTAAAGCTCAAAAGTTGCCCCCCAAACTCTCACAATCATTTTGAAGCCACTTTTAAGAATTTGAGAGGGATTAAATTTAATGGATTAAATCCATTAAAATGGGTTATTGGCGGTCGTTCAGACTGAGGGCAAGCAGCCAGTCGTGACATTCTGACTGTGAGGGTTGCAATACAAAACAGCTCATTATTTCTTCCTCCCACCAGAACAGAAAGCACTTTTGTCCCCTCTGCAGATGGTTGCTGTAAGTCACCAAGATGCCTTCACTTCTTCTGGCTGCAGGTTAGAGAAATAGGGTGAGAAATAGTAATAGTTGGTCTTTGGACATCTGAGTGCAGGACACACTTGGGGTCTAACGATATTTTCTCAGGACATCTTCGAGGACTATCAATACGACCTGAAAGTGTGGTTTCGCTGTTATTTGCTGCAGTGAAAGAGGAAATGCCCCACCAATGTTCCCTGTTGCACCATGTTGCTACTTGTAAGATAAGAGAGAAGAATAATGGTAACACAAAATCCCAGCTCTTATTGAGCAGACACTGTGTGCCTGGGATTGGGCCAAGCGCTTAGATGCTTTCTATCCTTTTATCCTCATGAGAATTCTGTGCAGAGGGCTCTGCTACATCTGTTTTACAAATGAGGAAACTGAAGATCTGAAAGGTTGTGCAAGTTCTTCAAGGACAAACACATAAATAGAGAAAGAGAGAGCCTGGAATTAGAATCCAGTCTGTGATGGAACCACCATGCCTTGCTTTGTTCCTTTCTTGTGGGACCCTGGCTTTTCTTTCCTTCTTAGCACTTTTACTAACAAGGACTGCAGTCTCTCAATGCCCTCCAATTCTTTTCACACCTCTCTCTCTTACCTATTAGTCCCATGGCAATGCCCTTGGAGTGTAACTATTAGCATGGCTCGCTGGCACGTCTCTGTGTTCTTACTGGAACATCACAGAACACAATTGACCTTTGAACAACCTGAGTTTGGACCCGTGTGTGCATCCATGTATACATGGATTTTTTTTCTCAATAGTAAATGCTATAGTCCTACACAGTCCGACGTTGATTGAATCCATGAATGTAGAGAGTCAGCTATAAATTACATGCAGGTTTTTGACTGCAGGAGGGTACGTACCCACACTGTTCAAGGATCAACTGGAATGAAATTATTAATACCAAATGACCACTATCGTAGGGCCCTCTATTTATCTCCCACCTTTTCCGATCATGATATCTTGGCCTCTGTTCCAAGTTTTCAGCCTCAAATTTCTTTGATTAATATTTAAAAGTACATATATTTTAAAAGTATATATTTTAGAACACTAGAAGTCTAAAACATATAACTCAAAACAAGAGAAGAAAGTCATCAAGTATATTTTGATGGCTGTGGTTATTACACTGTCTGGTAGCATGTGTGTGCTCAGTCACTCAGTCATGTCCAACTCTGCAACCCCATGGACTGTAGTCTCCCAGGCTCCTCTATCCATGGAATTTTTCAGCAACAATACTGGAGTGGGTTGCCATTTCCTACTCCAGAGGATCTTCCCCACCCAGAAACCGAAACTGTGTCTCTTACGTCTCCTGCATTGGCAGGTGGATTCTTTACCACTGTGCCACCTGGGAAGCCTTATCATAGTTACTCTTTTTTTGGCCACATTGCTCAGCTTGTGGGATCTTAGTTCCCTGACCAGCGACTGAACCCAGGACTGCTGCAGTGAAAGTGCTGAATCCTAACCATTGGACTGCCAGGGAATTACCTGTAGTTATAATCTTTTACGTGGTGGTCTCCATTGTTAAGTTATGATCTCCCTTGAGGGCTGGAACTGTTTTATTCCTTTTTATATTTCTAGCACTTAGCTTAGTGTTTCAATAATGTTTGTTGAAAAATTAAAGAAAAACTAATAATCTAATCCTAAATAGACTAAAATAACTATCATTTGCAAAGTGTCTGTTAATGTCAACTGGCATTAATGTCAGTTTGTCAAACAGCCCTATTTGTCTTAAATTTTTGAGACCATGAAACACAAAATAATGTTTTTAGGTGACAGCTCCTTCCCATCTTGGCCTGGTTCTCTGTTTTGCCAACAAAATTTCCACTTCAGATGCCCACCAATCCCTCTATCACCAAACACCATCTGCTTAAACTGATATTACTGTGCTGGCCAGTCCCAGTGCCCTGAACAAGGTAGACAATTGAGGATTCCACCTTCAGGTGGAGAGCAGAATAAGGTAGATACTTCTGGGTGTTACTTTTTTTTTTTTTTTGCCTGCCCTGTGAGGCATGTAGGATCTTAGTTCGCTGACCAAGGACTGAACGCACACCCCCTGCATTGGGAGCATGGAATCTTAACCACTGGACCACCAGGCAAGTCCCCTGAGTATTGCTTGATACAGCATTTTGTAGAGCAAAACAAGGCACTGAAATACTTCTGAATAATTCTTATTTTTTGTTTTCTGTCATTTCCAACCTTCTTTGCAAAAAAAGCTGGTTGGGGGGAGAATCAAAATAGGGCCTGGCCTACTTTGGGGTCTCTCCATTTTATTGATGGTCTAAAACATTCTCAATATGACACAAGTCATAACTGACTCAGAACTCAAAGCAGTATCCACTGACTCCAAGTCCAGTGCACTTTGCAATAGATTAGGACTTTGCTTCTACTTGAATTTTACTCATCAGAAACCTATTCACTAATTTGGTGACAGAGGTGAGAGTGTGCCTTCCAATTTATAAAAATGTCAATAATCTCAGGAACATTAACACAAGAGGAAATTCAAATAACAGTAAATTTAACTTCAGTTATGATTTTCCAAAAAGATACAAAGTAATATGATAATGAGGTACTGTTTTACATTTATGATACTACCAACAAAGTCTATAGTGATCATTTTGAATGATGGGAGGATTATGCTGAAATCCTCCTTGATGCAGCAAGATAGATTGCTATCATTTTGGAGAAAGCAGTTTGCTAACAGATACCACAGGCCCCCAAGATATGGTTCACACCCTCCCACTGGATCACTTGAGTACACAGGATTTAAATCAATTGAAAAAGATAAACATCTGAAGGAAGATACTGATTTTATGAAAGATATACTATATAATGGGGCTTCCCTGTGGCTCAGAAGTTAAAGCGTCTGCCTCCAATGTAGGAGACCCGGATTAGATCCCTGGGTCAGGAAAATCCCCTGCAGAAGGAAACGGTAACCCACTCCAGTCTTGTTGCCTGGAGAATCCCATGGATGGAGAAATCTGGTAGGCTACAGTCCACTATATAATATAAATAAATCTAAGTGCCTAACAATACAAGATGGTTTTAAAAAATTATGTTACAGAGGCTCCCCTGGAAGTCCAGTGGTTAAGACTCCACACTTTCAGCAGTGCATCCACTCCAAGGTCCAGCAAACAGATCCAGGGTCGCCCCTTGCTCCAGCTTCTGTCTATTCTCCAACGTTTTTCCCGGTAGCAACCTTCAGAAACAGCCCTTCAGCTGTCTGTGATCACCAGGTCCAGCCAACACCATTTTTTTTTTCAAGCTAAACTGCTTATTACCAAGCAACCATGGGCTCCCAGATTTGTCAGAATTATTTCACTGAGATGCAGGCCAGTGAATCTCTATGCATCTGCTGGCCTCCTACACCTACCCATCTCCGGGCTTCTCTTTCAGTCTCAACGATGTGGCTCTGGAGGGTAGGGGCCACTGTTTCCTTGAATTGGCCAAGGGGGAGCACAATCACCTCTTGAAAATACAAAACCAGCACGGCAGCGGGGCCCTCTTCCTGAACATGCAGAAACCATCTTAAGATGAGTGGGGTAAAACCCAGGATGCTATGGAAGCTGCCCTTCTCCTGGAGAGAAACCTGTACCAGGCCCCTTTGGATCTATGTGGCCTGGGTTCTGCCCGACGAGACCCTTACTTCCATGACTTCCTGGAGAACGACTTCCTAGATGAGGAGGTGAAATTCATCAAGAAGATGGGTGACCACCTGATCAACCTAGAAAGCTGGCTAGTCCCTAGGCTGGTCTGGGCGAATATCTCTTCAAAAGGCTCACCCTCAAGCACAACTAGGAGCCTCTGGAGTCCAGTGGGCTTTGAGGAGCCCCACTAATGTCAAGGCTTCTGCCTGAAGCCCCTCTCTGCAGCCACTAGGCAACCTTTTAACACCCTGGAGCCCTCTCCCAAGCCTTGGACCAAATGGAAACAATAAAGCTTTTAATAGCAAAAAGAAGATTCTGCACGTCCCCTGCAGAGGGCACAAGTTCGATCCCTGGACAGGGCACTAAGATCCCACATGCCATGTGATGTGGCCAAAAAAAAAAATTATGCTACAGCAAATGAAGGGAATGTTATACTGACATTAAAATTGTAATTAGGAGTAATCTGTAATAATATGTAAAAAGAGTACTTTATGACATGTTTAGTTAAAAAATAAGAAACACAAAAGTACATATACTCAAAGATAACAAACAATAACAAATATATATACAAAAGAGAGAGAGATGGAAATTTGAATGTAAGAGGGTTTTTTACCTCTTAATCTCTTGGGATCAGAACCCGAGGGGGAGCTGGACTGAGGCAGAGTGGAATTCCTGAAGGAACTTTCCTGGGAAGTTGCAATGGCTTTGGGTGAGGCAGCTCTTTTCAGGCTGGTGGGCATCTTTCCTCAAGGGAAACTTCTAAGAGAAAGGTTAGTGGGGAAAACTAGAGTCTCCACCGCTGCAGCTGGTCTTCAGACCCACTCAGTAGTCGTTTATCTCAACCTTCTATCAATACTGTCCACGTTGGTGTCCCCGCCCCCTTAGCGAGACTTTTGCTGGTCTAGGTGGATTTCCTAGGCGGGACAGCCAGGACGCTTAGGCCTTAGGAATCTGAGCTGCTGGTCACCTTGCCCTTCTCAAGCTAAGGCTGCTGTAAGAGACTGCTGCTGCTGCTGCTAAGTCACTTCAGTCGTGTCCGACTCTGTGCAACCCCATAGACGGCAGCCCACCAGGCTCCCCCGTCCCAAGTAGATTATCTGGGGTCAAATACAGTCTCTCATGCCCCCACTGTATTGGGTTGGCCAAAAAATTCATTCGGGGTTTTCCACAGTTACAGAAAACAGGCCTACCTCAGGATGATTCTTTACCTGTTTGAGCAGGTGACTTCTTTCTTTTTTTTTTTTTTTTAATTTATTTATTTATTGGCCACGCTGTGCGGCATGTGGGATCTTACTTCCCTGATCGGGGATTGAACCTGGGTCCCCTGCATTGCAAGCCCAGAGTCCTAACCACCGGACCACCAGGGAAGCCCCCTGAGCAGGTGACTTCTTTCCAAGTTTACTCATTGCTTGGTACGGGGAAGCTGAAGGCACTGGGCAGTAGACAAAACTTGAATGGGATTCCTGCTGTGCACCCTGGTGGAACATGCTCTTCCTGGGAGCCAAGATCTGTAAGCTCTCAGAGCCCAGAGTTTCAGGAACAGGAGAAAAGAGTTCTCCCAGTGGGTCTCTGGGTGTGTGGGGAGGCAGGGCCTTGGTTCTCAGAATGCATGTATTCTATCTGTCAGGGACGCCTCACCATAGAATGGTGGTGGGTTTAGGGAATATACTCTAAAGTACCTCCTCCCAGCCAGCCTCTCAGTTCTATCACAACTATTACATTGTTCTGTGTGGAGCAGTTCAGAATAGGGCCACGACCCCTGTGGTCAGGTACCCACTACCACACTTTGTTTGCTACAAAGTATGTCCTTTACTCAAACGAGATCTTTTGCAGGATCTCCTTTTAGTAGATCAAACACTTTGTAAGTCCTTGAAAAATGGTGCTGAGGCTTGTAAAAAATTATTGTGTGTGTGCTTAGTCGCTCAGTCCTATCCGACTCTTTGCGACCCCATGTACTGCAGCACACCAGGCTCCTCTGTCCATGGGGATTCTCCAAGCAAGAGTACTGGAGTGGGTTGCCGTGACTCCTCCAGGGGATCTTCCTAACCCAGGGATCAAACCCAGATCTCCTGCATTGCAGGCAGATTCTTTATCAACTGAGCCACCAGGGAAGCCCCCCCAAATTATTAATGAACCTCAGTGAAGTAGAGTTGGGAGACCAGAAGGGGGAGCTCTCGTGCCCAGCTACAATACCAGAGCCCAACAGGAAGATGATCGAGGCCTTTTTCCCAGAGAGGACTCAGCCATTGAAAAGCCTCAGACTCTTCTTTAGAAACAAACAAACAAACAAATAAAACTACAATCCTCCTGACTTCCTTTCCCCCTTTCTAAAGGGAGTCTCCTTCCCTTGCTGTTTTGGGACTTGCAATTGGGAAGATCCCCTGGAGAAGGAAATGGTAATCCACTCCAGTATTCTTGCCTAGAGAATCCCATGGACAGAGAAGCCTGGTAGTCTACAGTCCATGGGGTCGCAAAGAGTCGGACACGACTGAGCGACTTCACTTTATGTGGCTTGCCATGCAGACCCCAAAGTGCAATTCTCTGCTGATCTGAATCAACACATCTTTGCTGGAGAAATATCTAGCAGTCTATTTGTTTCAGGGCAACAGGTCCTATAAATANTATGTGGCTTGCCATGCAGACCCCAAAGTGCAATTCTCTGCTGATCTGAATCAACACATCTTTGCTGGAGAAATATCTAGCAGTCTATTTGTTTCAGGGCAACAGGTCCTATAAATAGGAAAGGCAAACTCAAGAGCTGGGATGTATGGATTAAAAAAATTTTTTTTTCTTTTTAAATTGAAGTATCAGTTCACTTCAGTTCACTTGCTCAGTCGTGTCCAACTCTTTGCCACCCCATGAATTGCAGCACGCCAGGCCTCCCTGTCCGTCACCAGCTACCAGAGTTCACCCAAACTCTTGTCCATAGAGTTGGTGATGCCATCCAGCCATCTCTTCCTCTGTTGTCCCCTTCTCCTCCTGCCCTCAATCCCTCCCAGCATCAGAGTCTTTTCCAGTGAGTCAACTCTTTGCATAATGTGGCCGAAGTACTGGAGTTTCAGCTTTAGCATCATTCCTTCCAAAGAACACTCAGGACTGATCTCCTTCAGAATGGACTGGTTGGNGCGGATGTAGGCAATTTGATCTCTGGTTCCTCTGCCTTTTCTAAAACTAGCTTGAACATCAGGGAGTTCACGGTTCACATATTGCTGAAGCCTGGCTTGGAGAATTTTGAGCATTACTTTACTAGCATGTGAGATGACTGCAATTGTGCGGTAGTTTGAGCATTCTTTGGCATTGCTTTCCTTTGGGATTGGAATGAAAACGGACCTTTTCCAGTCCTGTGGCCACTGCTGAGTTTTCCAGTTGCTGGCATATTGAGTGCAGTACTTTCACAGCGTCATCTTTCAGGATTTGAAACAGCTCAACTGGAATTCCATCACTTCCTCTAGCTTTATTCATAGTGATGCTTTCTAAGGCCCACTTGACTTCACATTCCAGGATGTCTGGCTCTAGGTAAGTGATCACACCATCATGATTATCTTGGTCGTGAAGATCTTTTTTGTACAGTTCTTCTGTGTATTCTTGCCACCTGTTAATATCTTCTGCTTCTGTTAGGTCCATACCATTTCTGTCCTTTATTGAATTGAAGTATAGTTGATTTATAATGTTGTGTTAATTTCTACTGTACAGCAAAGTGATTCAGTTATACATATATATATATTCTTTTTTATATTCTTTTCCATTATAGTTTATCATAGGATATTGAATATAGTTCCCTGTGCTACCCAATAGGATGTTGTTTATCCATTCTCTATATAATAGCTTATACCTGCTAACCCCAACAGCCAAATCCATCCCATGGACTATTTGTTGATTCCAATCAAGATGAATTATTGCTTCTTCTGGAGTAGGAGTTTAGTGAAGTTAATTTGGGTCTTCTTCAAGAGGTGGTGCTGTACCAGGGACATAGTGCTGGCCTTTGGTAGCAGCAGCAGCTAGAGCAGGCTTGCTGAGTGCGAGCTGGGGCTGTTGAGCCCATACCTGCCTTCCATCCCTCCAACTGCAGCTACTTTGTTGTGCCAACAGTTGAGGCACAACAAAGAGGCTGGCTGATATCAACTGACTGAATCATTCTGTCTCCTAATGTGAGATATCTTCTGTGGTTTAGTTAAAAGTTCTGGGAGTGAAAACTGAGTCAGATATAGAAACTGCATGAGGGAGGGATCATGAGTTTGTACTGGGGAAGCTGCCCTTAGCCTCTTGATCATTCATCCTTGATTATTTTGATTGAATAGACTGAACAGTACTTTTGTTGTTACCCATTTATCTTACCCATAAGGATGATCTGTTCTGTTAACCATCTCCACAGCTTTCTGTGTGGGCAAAGGGCCATATAGTCAAAGCTATGGTTTTTCCAGTAACCATGTATAGATATGAGAGTTGGACCATAAATAAGGCTGAGCACTGAGAACTGATGCTTCTGAACTGTGGTGTTGGAGAAGACTCTGAAGAGTTCCTTGGACAGCAAGGAGATCAAGCAAGTCAATCCTAAAGGAAATCAACCCTGAGTATCCATTGGAAGGATTGATGTTGAAGCTGAAGCTCCATACTTTGGCCACCTGATGGCCTCACTAGAAAAGACCCTGATGCTGGGAAAGACTGAAGGCAGGAGGAGAAAGGGACAACAGAGGATGAGATGGTTGGATAACATCACTGACTCAATGGACATGAGTTTGGGCAAACTCCGGGAGAAGGTGAAAGACCAGAAAGCCTGGTGTGCTGCAGTCCATGGAGGTAGCCAAGAGTCAGACATGACTGAGGGACTGAACAGCAACAACCACAGCTTTCGGTAGGTCAGGCCCTTCTTGCTGCCTCGCCAGCTTTGCCTCTCACTGCAACAGCTGAATGTACTTTGTTTCTAAAGGTTAAGGCACTCTCATGACCTCTTACATTTCAGGCTATGATCATTCCCATCAAGGAGCTCAGTTCTATAATGGCATCTCTCACCATGAGCTCTGGACCATAAAAGAGAGCCCCAGTGCATTTCTCAGTGAATCTTATATCCCTCTTACCGTATCCTGCCTTGCTACTTTGGTAAATGTCTTCTTGGCCCTCACATGGTAAACCTGGTTCAATTTCCCGCCTCATCTAATAAATCCACTCAAGTATACCCCCTTCTATGAGACATTTGGTTCCTTTTTCCACTGCCTAAAAAAAGAAGTTTTTTGCTTTTATTGCTTATTGAGCATGGGCATCACTTTTCAAAGTGCCAAGGAGACATCTGAGCGGTATGTTCTGAGGGGTTCTAACAGTCCTATTGGCTGGGGAGTTCCCTGATGGCCCAGTGGTTAGGACTCTGCACTTTCACTGCTGAGGGCCCAGGTTCAGTCCCTGGTTGGGGAACTAAGATCCCACAGACTGTGCAGGGCAGCCAAGGGAAAAAAAGAAAGAAAGAATGCTCCCATATTAATTAACAACTTTATATTCTGCTTCCCATTGACCTCCCATTGATCTGCTGGTACAAATCAGCCAGGATCCACAGCTCCTTCAAGGAACAGTCTCTTTTCTCCTTAGCAGACCCAAGTGTATGCCTGATGGTACTTGTTTTCACTTAATGAGTTATGTTATTGGCTGTAATGGGTTGTGATGGGTATGGTGTCAGTAAGGTAAAAGTGGCGGAACCTGATGGGACACATGTTGTCCTGCAAAGCAGAGACCTCCAGAATGAGGACTTTCATTGCACTGCAAAGATCCACATCTCTTGTTTCCAGGCCTCAGGCTGTCCCAACTGTAGCTTGAATTTAGGTGTACCAGACTTGCCAAGGGGAATTTAACTTTTTCTGGAGCCTATTACTTTTATGCTTAAATCTTGAACCTGAGTTTCGGCTTCATCTACCTTCCACCTATGGGATACGCGCCCATTCCACCATACCCTGCCAAGGAGGCCCTCTGACTTTTCTGTTTAGCCTTTAATTGCTCATTCATTACCCTCAGGCTTTCCTTGTCTTTCTCCAGAATTTCCATTGCCCCTAGGAACAGCTGTTTGATACCATTACCCTTATAATTAACTTGCTCCTGCTTCTCAAATACTGGTTCCATCACCTCAGCCAAAGCGTGCCCTTCCAAAGGCATGCCCTCCCAGAAAACATCACCACTCCTACTGTTGCTGCATGCCTGGCTTTATCCACGCTCGCCAACCACCCACCATAGGCTCCTTATTTCTAGCCAGCTGGTGGGTGACCCAGCTTTAGCATCTGCTTTCTTGCACCCACTCTTACCACCACAAGCCAGGATTCCCTGAGAGGCAGACTCTGCAGTGGAGATCAGCATACAGGAGGCTTATTGGAGGATGCCCTAGGAACAACATCTGTAGGGGTGTGAAGAGGCGGGATTGAACAGAGAAGGAAGTCTGACTGTGAGCCTGTCACTGTAGAGGTCTCCACAGATTCCGTGAGGGTCCTGACAGAGCTGTCCTCAAATCCAAGACACTGGCCAGGCTTTGGATATGGGCTGTCCCTCAGAAGACGACATCTTTTTGGATGAAGCTGCTCACTTCAGCAGAGGGTGATCGGAGGGAGGGGGGACTTCAGTGGGATCTGCCAGTCACCCATCCTCCCTCTCCAAGCAGCTGGAGGAGGCGGCATAAACGACGAGCTCGATTTGGGCAGCACACCACAATGTCCACTGCCATGTTTTTGAAGTTGCTATAATTGTCTTTTAGTTGTTAAAGAAGAAATCAAGTCATTAAAAAAAATGCTCAAGAGAAAAATGATGGCATCCTTTTGTCCATAGACTCCATGGTTTGTCCTGGGGAAGTTTCCCCCACCTGAAGAATGGTCCAGACCTCCCACAAAACAAATAGAAACTCAGGAGTGGCTTGGTCAGTGAAACTGCGATAGGGGGTCATTTAGCCTGGCATGACTCACCTGTCCCCAACCTACCCAACCCAAACCCAAAACGGGTGTGTTGGGTGTGGATGCCAGGCTGCTCCATAGCCAGACAGGCAGGCAAACCTGTGTGACCCGAACAAAAACATGGAGGCCTGAGAAGTTCTGCTGGCAGAAGCAGAAGTGGCACCCACACTGAAAGAGAAACATCAATCTGATGCCCTAGACCTTGAACACTGATTTATGTCTTTCCTGAAGTCTGGTGAAAATATGCAAGGACGTTTTACCACACTTCCTTAAAAAATTATAGTTCCTAAAAGTCCTATTTCAACAGCTCTGTCCACCAAAAAAAATTAATTCATAATCAACCTAAGAAAGGGAAACATTTATTTGAGCCAATTTGAGGATTATAATTTGAGGATTACAACTAGGAGACAGTCTCTCAGAGAATTCTGAGAACTGTTCCAAAGAGGTAAGGGGAGGCCAGTCTAGATGTGATTTTGGAGAAGAGGGTGTGTGCAATCAAGCATACACCTTGGTAGAGTTACTGCCATTTTCAAGGAATGAAAGTGACAGTCGCTCAGTCACGTCTGACTTTTTCTGACTACATGGACTGTATCCCGACAGGGTCCTCTGTCCATGGGATTTCCCAGGCAACTGGCATGGGTTGCCATTCCCTTCTCCAGGGGATCTTCCCCACCCAGGGATCAAACCTGGATCTCCTGCATCGCAGGCATATTCTTTTCTGTCTGAGCCAACAAGGAAGCCCATTTGAGGAATAGGTATCTCAGTTAATGGTTTTAGTGCTCCTCTAAGTCAGGGAAGAGCAGGAAACTGGATTCATAAAAATTTTTCCCTGAAAATATCTAACAACCCGAGAGCCGGTTCTCAGTTTTCCTGCAGCACAAAATACCTCATCCTGAATTCCTTTTGGGGTGTACCTCTTAATTTCCGTGTTTGGGAGGCATTTTGTGACCATTTTGTCCATGCATTAGGGATGCTCACTTCCAGGTGGTCAGGTGAGGATTTGGTTGATGGACCACTCAATGTACTATTACTGGACTAGGCCCTGCTAACAGTAGCCAAAGCCTCTGGATCACCTGCCTTACATTCCATTATGGTTCTGGGAAGGGGTTCCCTCATGTCATCTCTTCCCATTCCTAGAGTTACACTATGACAATCATTGATCTCATAGAATTATATATTTGGTCAGTCTTTTCCAGTAGCCCAATCATCGTGTCTTCCATGTAGCTCAAACGGTAAAGAATCTGCCTGCAACGCAAGAGACCTGGGTTTGATCCCTGGGTCAGAAAGATCCTCTGGAGAATCCCATGGACAGAGGAGCCTGGCAGGCTACAGTCCATGGGATTGCAAAGAGCTGGACACGACGGAGTGACTAACACCACACCAACCATCATTAATTTTATTGGAGGCTCAGTCACACATCTGGTAATGCAGGAAACAATACTCTTGTATAATAGGCAGAATAATAGTAATACAACTAGTAGCTATATTATTGATAAGGTCATAAGTAAATATTTAAGTGAAGAGCTTCCAGTAGGGTGTGGCCCAGTATCTCCCAGGGTTGTCTAACCAGTCTGTCTTGTATCCATCAGCATCTTTAAGGGAAATGGTATGTTGTTATAAGTTCACTAAAGATCTCTGCACGTATGAGGTGAGCGGTGAATCATGGTGATCCCTTAAGGACAGATGAAAGAATGTTATCTTGTGAGGAGTTATGGCTGGTGTTAGAAGAATAGTTGATATTTATGTTTGAGCAGGTATTATTGCCACTGGGTAGTCTGGCTAATGCAGAACGCAGAGGCACAATGGACAGTAGACAGGAGGGAGGAGACCAAAGGGCAGAGAAAACGTTTCTGTTCAAAATTTTCTTGTCTTGCCTTAAAATGGGAATTTTTATTTCATCAGCTCATCCTAGGTTTCATTCATCCAAGGCACTCAGATCTCTCTTTTCTACTGCTGGCAAACTCCAGAGACCATTTCCTCTACCTGTGGACTTAGTGCTTTCTTTCACAAGTATATATGCAAATCAGTTCTATGTATGCAAATCAACTAAGCCTTTCTCTGCGCTTCTCTCTTCTCCCGTCCTCAATACTCTCAACAGCATGCAAAAGGCAAGCAGACTCATTAACCAGGGAGGGGAGCTGTAAATTTAGACCCTGTAACCTTTGAGTCAGCAAATATGTTGTATTTTTTAACTCTGACATGACACACTTCACCAATAAGAGAATAACCCAATAATAATTAAAATATATGAATCGACAACTTCTTTAGAGCTGTCATTATTCTTAGGACTTCCTATCCCTTTCTTAGTGTCACTGTCCATCAAAGTGTTTCCACCATGTTTTGTCTGGTATAGACTTGGCTGTTCCACTTGTCCTTTCAAAGAATGTTTGTCAACCTGCCTGATTAGAACACATGAATATGAGGTGCATACTGTGCATATACACACAAACACAATTTTTCATATAATTCCAGTGAGTTCATGGATACCTGAGTAAGCCCCGATTGTGCTGGTGCTCAGTCGCTTCAATGGTGTCCAACTCTTGCAACCCCATTGACTGTAGCCCACCAGGCTCCTCTGTCCATGGGATTTCCCAGGCAAGAATACTGGAATGGTTTGCCATTCCCTTCTCCAAGGGATCTTCCCAACCCAGGGATCAAACCTGGGTCTCCTGCATTACAGGTGGATTCTTCACCAACTGAGCTACCAGGGAAGCCTAAGTCCCAATTAATGACCACTTAATTACTTCCTTTGTCAAGTTCTCAATTCATAAAATTGCAATTGCCAAATTTTAGCTAAATACACCTAGATGCCCTAGACAAGGTACAAACTCTATTTTCTTTTGTGGATTGGCAAATGAAACATCTTTGTAAATTCCGTAAAGTATTTATAAATTATGTACCAGAGAAGCCAACATTTTAATTCCTTCCTTCCTTCCTCTGTTTCTTATTCATTCATTTAACAAACATTTGTTTGCTGAGTACTTACTATTTTGGAGTAAAACATTTATATAAAATTAATCTCCAACTTCAAGAGTCAAAGCAGATAGTGGGAAGAAGTGATATATAAACAGATAATGTTGATGAAAAAAACTCATCAATAGTCAACCTAAAAAAGACATGAAAATTTTTATTAGAGCCAATTTGAAGATTATAACCAGGAGACAAGTCTCTCAGAGAGCTCTGAGAATGGATCCAAAGAGGTAAAGGTAGAGGCCAGTTACATAATTTTGGAGAAGAGAGTACGTGCAATCAAGCATACCCCTTGGTAGAGTTACTGCTAATTTTGAGGAATAGGTATCTTAATGGTTTTAGTACTCCTCTAAGTGTAGGAAGATGCAAGAAACTGGATTCATAAAATTTTTTCGTGAAAATATCTAACAGCCTGAGGGTTGGTTCTGTCTGTTTTCCTACAACACAAAATGCCTCTTCTTGATCTTTACCCTGTGAATGAATTCCTTTTAGGGTGTATATAGGTCAGTGACTGCAGTGGCTAATGACTTGATCCTTGTAGAAATGATAGTGGGCAACACTTTTTTTGTTTTTACAGTCCCTTCCCTTTTGGCCTTAATTTCAACCAATGTTTGGGAGGCATTTTGTGACCATTTTGTCCCATGGCACTAGGGGGGCTCATTGCCAGGTCAGGCAAGGACTTCTTTGATAGGCCACTTAATGTGCTATTTACAGGACCGGGACCTGTGAACAGTAGCCAGATCTCTAGATCCCCTGCCTTACATTCTGTTATGGTCCAGGAAATGGTTCCCTCTTGTTGTTTCTTCCCAAATCTAGAGTTAGTTACGCTATTACAGTCATTGATCTTATACACTGTATATTTGGCCAATCATGGCAAGTCACCTAATCATCATTCATTTTATTGGGGGCTCAGTCACACATTTGGTCATGCAAGAAACAATCTTGTACAATAGACAGTATACAAGTAAGATAGCTGGTGGCAGTAACAAGTTTATAAACAAGTTTTTAACAAAGTATTTAAAATGAAGAGCTTCCATTAACTGTGGGCCAGATTCTCCCCAGGTTGCTGACCACTCTGTTTTATATCTGTCATTATCTTTAACAGAAATGATATGTTGTTGTCATAAGTAAACTTTACTAAAGTTGTTGGAGCAGATACATGGTGAGTGGTGGATCATGGTGACCCCTTAAGAATGAAAAAGGAATGTTATCTTCTGAGGAATTATGTGGGCTGGTGTTCAAATTGATGTTTATGTCTGAAGAGGTATTTCTGTCATTGGGAACTCTGGTTAATGCAGAATGTAGATGCATGATGTATAGGAGAGGGGAGGGAAGAGACTAAAGAGCAAAGAAAATTTTACGTTTAAAGTTTTTCTTTTCTTATCTGAAAATGTGAATTATTTCCTCACGCGTATACATACAAACACAATTTTTCACATTTCAGTGAGTTCAGGACTGCTGAATAAACCCAGTTAATAACCTATTAATTACTTTCTTAGCCAAACTCTCCGTTTCTAAAATTCTGAAGCCCACAAATTATAACTAAACTAAAATACCTTATATGCTTACCACAAGATACAAGGTCTGTTGTTTTTGGATATTTCAAATGAAGTCCTTACAAGTTACCTAAAGCATATATGAATTGTGCACCAGAGAAATCAACTTTTTTATTCCTTCCTTCCTTCTTCTGTTAGTCACTCATTCGTTTAACAAACATTTGTTTGCTAAGCACTTTCTATTTTGGAGTAATACCTTTAGGTAAAATCAACATCCAGTTTCAAGAATCAAAGCAGTTAACGGATAGAATCGATATTTAAAAGAGACAATTATAATTGTGTGCTGTGACAGGGGTGACAGAAGAGCAGAAGAGGAAGGGGTGTNCTGTTTTCCTACAACACAAAATGCCTCTTCTTGATCTTTACCCTGTGAATGAATTCCTTTTAGGGTGTATATAGGTCAGTGACTGCAGTGGCTAATGACTTGATCCTTGTAGAAATGATAGTGGGCAACACTTTTTTTGTTTTTACAGTCCCTTCCCTTTTGGCCTTAATTTCAACCAATGTTTGGGAGGCATTTTGTGACCATTTTGTCCCATGGCACTAGGGGGGCTCATTGCCAGGTCAGGCAAGGACTTCTTTGATAGGCCACTTAATGTGCTATTTACAGGACCGGGACCTGTGAACAGTAGCCAGATCTCTAGATCCCCTGCCTTACATTCTGTTATGGTCCAGGAAATGGTTCCCTCTTGTTGTTTCTTCCCAAATCTAGAGTTAGTTACGCTATTACAGTCATTGATCTTATACACTGTATATTTGGCCAATCATGGCAAGTCACCTAATCATCATTCATTTTATTGGGGGCTCAGTCACACATTTGGTCATGCAAGAAACAATCTTGTACAATAGACAGTATACAAGTAAGATAGCTGGTGGCAGTAACAAGTTTATAAACAAGTTTTTAACAAAGTATTTAAAATGAAGAGCTTCCATTAACTGTGGGCCAGATTCTCCCCAGGTTGCTGACCACTCTGTTTTATATCTGTCATTATCTTTAACAGAAATGATATGTTGTTGTCATAAGTAAACTTTACTAAAGTTGTTGGAGCAGATACATGGTGAGTGGTGGATCATGGTGACCCCTTAAGAATGAAAAAGGAATGTTATCTTCTGAGGAATTATGTGGGCTGGTGTTCAAATTGATGTTTATGTCTGAAGAGGTATTTCTGTCATTGGGAACTCTGGTTAATGCAGAATGTAGATGCATGATGTATAGGAGAGGGGAGGGAAGAGACTAAAGAGCAAAGAAAATTTTACGTTTAAAGTTTTTCTTTTCTTATCTGAAAATGTGAATTATTTCCTCACGCGTATACATACAAACACAATTTTTCACATTTCAGTGAGTTCAGGACTGCTGAATAAACCCAGTTAATAACCTATTAATTACTTTCTTAGCCAAACTCTCCGTTTCTAAAATTCTGAAGCCCACAAATTATAACTAAACTAAAATACCTTATATGCTTACCACAAGATACAAGGTCTGTTGTTTTTGGATATTTCAAATGAAGTCCTTACAAGTTACCTAAAGCATATATGAATTGTGCACCAGAGAAATCAACTTTTTTATTCCTTCCTTCCTTCTTCTGTTAGTCACTCATTCGTTTAACAAACATTTGTTTGCTAAGCACTTTCTATTTTGGAGTAATACCTTTAGGTAAAATCAACATCCAGTTTCAAGAATCAAAGCAGTTAACGGATAGAATCGATATTTAAAAGAGACAATTATAATTGTGTGCTGTGACAGGGGTGACAGAAGAGCAGAAGAGGAAGGGGTGGGGGGGGGGGGTCAGTGGGAAGGGCACCAAATACAGTCTGGGAATTGGATACGGCTGAGAGTGGTTTCCGGAAGAGCTTTTTGGACAAGGAGGCACAGGAACTGTATCTTGGGGATTTCTTAGAGTTAAAACATTTCTTCCAGGAGGGACAGCATTTGCAAAGACCCAGAGGCAGGAGGAAGCACGGTGGTACTCCGAGAGCTTGTTTGAGTTGGAGTGGAGCGTGGCTACAGAGACTGTCGCAAGAAGTGAAGTGAGGTTCACAGAAGGCCTGCAGTGCTGGTCTCAGGAATTTACTCCTTAAGCCCAGTGAGATGTGGAGCCTCTGAAAGCTGTTTACCAGGGCATGATGTCATCAGCTTTGCACGTGGCTTAGCGGAGCCTTGTGGTACTCGTGTCCATGCGTGGAGATCACTTCTCTCTCAAATGCTTTTAAACCCTGAAAATAGTGATGATGAGTTGAAATCATAAATGTCTTGCTTTTAATACATTAAAATAGATACTTGATTGTACCTTTACACTTAGCATTCTGAGCTGCTTGCTTTTAAATGTTCTTTTGAATGGAGTTATCACCAGAGCCTTGGGTGTAGCATGCACTCCTCACACCCCAGTTTATCAGTGTTTCAGCTTAGCACCCAGTGTAACCTCTAATACCAATTAAGATTCAAAATTGTGATTGTTTATCATTTTATAGTTTTCCCACTTTCTTTTTAGCTTTTTCAGTGATTATATGTTTAGTTTAAAATGGAGAGAAAACGATAATATCGAAGAGAACATGCCTAGAGCATCAATATCCTTAAATGGATATTTTATTTACTCACATAATTTATAATATGCTTTTATGAATATAATGCCCCTTCCCAGATTAGCCTGTGGTCTATTTGATTTTACCTTCCAGCAAATTTGCATCAGAATTGAGGTTAACTCAAGGAAGTAGATAATGCCTGTGAATGTATTAGGAAAAAAAATTTTAAATCCAAGCCCTGCTTGGGTGGTAAGAAAAAGACAAATTTTGGTAACAGATAGATTTGGGTTCAAGTCCCAGTTCTGTTAGTTACCACAGATATAATATCAGGCAAGATACTTAACCTCTCTAAATCTTTGTTCCCTTTATATAAATTAGAACTAATAATAATTTCCTTGCAAGATTGTTGTGCTAATTAGAAGAACATGTATCAGAGCGTTGTGTAGGTGTTTTAAAAGCAGCGGTTAAACAAACAAAAACACAAACAAAAAAGTAAAAAGATATAAGTAAAAATATAAGGTAAACAAGAAATTAATAATTATAAAACAACAAACGAAGCAGAGCCAAAAAGAAAACAAGTGAACAAACAAGAAAGCGGTGGTTAATAGTAAAAAGATCACTGTGAAGGTGATTTGAAGTGGATTGTGGGTTGGTTACTAAGACTAGGTACAGAAGACTTACTCAGTAATAGGAACAGTTGGCTCAGGAGGCCTAAACTAAGGCAGTTGCAAAGAGGAAAGCGAATGCCTTTTAAAAATATTCAAACCTCGATGATTACATTAGAGTAAGCTAACTTACTATCACATAACCTGCCCCCCCCCCCGTCTCTATCATATAATAAAGTTTTTATTTCTCACCTATGTTAGCTTGGATCTTCTGAGAATAGATGACAGGATAAAATTAGACACGCAGGAGATTTATTGGGGAAAATTCCTGTGAAGGATAAATGATCAAACTAGTCAATCCTAAAGGAAATCAATCCTGAATATTCATTGGAAAGACTGATGCTGAAGGTGAAGCTCCAATCCTTTGGTGACCTGTTACAAAGAGCTGATTCATTGGAAAAGACGCTGATGCTGGGAAAGATGGAGAGCAGGAAGAGAAGGGGATGACAGAGGATGAGATGGTTGGATGGCATCACCAACTCAGTGGACGTGAGATTGAAATTCCGGGAGATCGTGAAAGACAGGGAAGCCTGGTGTGCTACAGTCCATGGGGCCACAAAGAGTTGGAGATGACTGAGTGACTCAAAACAACAACAAAGGAGGCAAGGAGAGCTTTCAGACTATGATGCAGCTCTGACGCCTACAAAGGAGAGGGAAGAGGGGTGGGCAGGAAGCATTCTGAACGTCGGTGCAGTCCCAAGAAAGACTCAGCCAGGCTGGTGGAGGATCCATGAGTCAAAGTCACCTGCTGGAGGAATCCCAAGTCATGCAGGAATGGGTCTGAGTTTGTACCCTCAGCAGCCTCAGTCATTGGCAGAGGGGAGCCCTTGGGAAGTAGGACCTTGGCTCACACAGTGTGCTAGATCCAGTGGTGCAGAGCTGGGGCTGTGGTACATCTCATTCCCCACAGCAAGAGATCTGAACAGCATGCTTTCATGACTCCACGTCACCCTCATCAGTTCAGTTGATCCTCCTACACAGATCAATTCTGGGAGGTGCAGAGTTCCACCAAGTCATTCAGGGACCCAGTCTTCTTAGATGTATGGCTCTGCCCTCCTCCAGGTTTCTAAAGGTCTCTCCATTCAGTTGGCAGATATTGTGTGAAAGGTGTCCATGGGTTAAACCTGGACTTTATTCACACCACCTGTGTTCAGACCACACTGACCAGGATGCAGTCACATGGCCCCACCTAACTGAAGGAAGTCTAGAAAACACAGACCAACCGCCTACCCCCCAGAACCATTTCACAGACCAACTACCTACCCCCCACAACTGTTTGCTCAAGGCAGATAAGAGACAAAGGGAAGTCCCCAGTTTCTGGCTTGGATTATTGGATAGGTGGTGGTACCACTTGTTGACATGAAAAACACAGAAGGAGGCTGCTGACTTCAGAGGAAGCGGAGCTGTCTGGTAGCCAGCTAGACATTCAGGCCTGGAGCTTAGGGTTAAAGATAACCCAGATGGTGGTTGACGCCATGAGCTGACAAGTCTCAGCACCAGAAAAGAAAAAGATGAGAACAGAAGTCTGAAGAACCCTGAAATGTAAGGGACTATGTGACTCAATGTCTATTTGGATCTCCTTTTAGCGTGCCTTCCTGTACAGCAAAGTTGGAAAGATAAAGACGTCACTCCCCAGACTCCTGGCAGCTAGGGTTTCCAAGGATGTGATTTAGGTTTCTGCCAATTAGACACCATCACATGAGACACCAGCTTCCGAGCAGAATGAATGGGGCACAGGCAGGGGGAGGCATCCCTTTGGCCGGTGCTGAGGGTGCAGCCCTAGGTCTCAGGTGGGCAGCCCTCCGAGCAGTCTCCTGGTTCAGCAGGTGCTTCCTTACGGCAGTGGGAGCAGCAGTTCCTGTGGCAACTCGGTCCTAAGGGCGTCTATGTTCCAGGTAATTCAGCTTAGGGTCTTTAGTCACCCATGGATTCTATAAGCTGATGAATACCTTGTAATGATCCCTTTCCACTTAAACTAGCCAGGGTGGGTTCTGCCCTTTGCAGCTATTAACAAACCATCACAGAGATGGTCACAGAAACCTGAGCCTTTGAAAGAGCCTTAGAACAAAAGTCCGGAGATAGAGCACTAAAACCAGGACAGACTGCTGCCTCCGAATCAAGGGAGGGGAGAGTTTTGATAAGTGCTCTGCAGTTAGATGCTGCAGAGAGGTTAAGACAGCTACAAATGTAAAGTAGAAATAATACAGCCAGGTGGTCACAGATGATTTTGAGAGGAGCAGTTTCAGTAGAAGATAGCAGGGGAGGCAGCCAGCTGCCGAGATTTGGGAAATTCTTTCATTTTATTTGGACTCAACTTATGAAGTAAGAGGGAGGTGTTATAGTCAAGTTTTACTACAGTGAGTACCCTATGTATGAACCTTCAAGCTGTGAACTTTCAAAAATGCAAAGGTGCTTTTCATCAAGGTCATGCGTGAGTGAAATTGCTACTT
Source organism: Raphicerus campestris (assembly GCA_006410735.1). Taxonomy (NCBI): domain Eukaryota; kingdom Metazoa; phylum Chordata; class Mammalia; order Artiodactyla; family Bovidae; genus Raphicerus; species Raphicerus campestris. The sequence continues at coordinate 36,621 of SJYW01016752.1, read as the reverse complement.
GCCCTCCAACTCCTATTGCTGATGATCCTTCAGCTCTACCACCTCCCAACTTCTCTCCCTCCTCCAATCAGTAACTCTTCTTTCCAGCTCACTCGATGCCAGCTCATGTGTTCTAGCTGTTGTACTGGACTACTGTACTTTTCAAGGTCCTAAAGTGAAGAGGAGCTAAAAAGCCTCTTGATGAAAGTGAAAGAAGAGAGTGAAAAAGTTGGCTTAAAGCTCAACATTCAGAAAACGAATATCATGGCATCCGGTCCCATCACTTCATGGGAAATACATGGGGAAACAGTATCAGACTTTATTTTTGGGGGTTCCAAAATCACTACAGATGGTGATTGCAGCCGTAAAATTGAAAGACGCTTGCTCCTTGGAAGAAAAGTTATGACCAACCTAGATAGCATATTCAAAAGCAGAGACATTACTTTGCCAACTAAGGTCCGTCTAGTCAAGACTATGGTTTTCCTGTGGTCATATATGGATGTGAGAGTTGGACTGCCGAAGAACTGATGCTTTTGAACTGTGGTGTTGGAGAAGACTCTTAAGAGTCCCTTGGACTGCAAGGAGGTCCAACCAGTCCATTCTGAAGGAGATCAGCCCTGGGATTTCTTTGGAAGGAATGATGCTGAAGCTGAAACTCCAGTACTTTGGCCACCTCATGCGAAGAGTTGACTCATTGGAAAAGACTCTGATGCTGGGAGGGATTGGGGGCAGCAGGATAAGAGGATGACCGAGGATGAGATGGCTGGATAGCATCACGGACTCGATGGATTTGAGTCTGAGTGAACTCCGAGAGATGGTAATGAACAGGGAGGCCTGGCGTGCTGTGATTCATGGGGTCGCAAAGAGTCGGACACGACTGAGTGACTGAACTGAACTGAACTGATAAGATTTAAAATGTTCTCTTTATTTTTATTTATTTATTTTTTAATGTATTGTGTGAAAAGTATTTAAACCTATTACAGTACAGTACTGTGACTGATTATGTTAGTTGGTTACCTAGACTTAGTGGTGGACTTGTGAATGAATCATATTTAGGAAAGTGCTCTTGGAAGGGAACTTGTCCATAGGTGGGGGTCTTCCCTGTGCACGATCTGATAGGTACAAGGAGATTATTCTATGCTTTTTATTGTGGAAATCCAACGTGGCCGTGCAGTCCCTGTTGATGGAGGAACTTGTCTTCTGGTGTCACTTATTTGAAAGGGTTCTAGCTCCAGCTCTACTGGGTTCTGTAAAACAGGTCTCAGAACCTCCATTTTTGAAAGAGGAAAATATCCCTTAAAACTGAAAGTGAAAGTCAGTCAGCTGTGTCCAACTCTTTGTGACCCCAGTCCATGGAATTCTCCAGGCCAGAATACTGGAGTGGGTAGCTATTCCCTTCTTCAAGGGATCTTTCCAATCCAAGGATCGAACCCAGGTCTCCCACAGTGCAGGCAGATTGTTTACCAACTGAGCTACCAGGGAAGCCCCTGTACTAATATCTAGCCTGCCTGCTGCATAGGCAGAAAGGTATAGGAGATAAAAACACAGTACTTGGACTTGGCCAGACCCAGGCCCGAATCCTGGTTTTGGTAGTAGTTGGCTCCAATGCCTTTGGCAAGTTGCTGACACCTGGCTTTCTTCTCTGTAAAACAGGGATAATATTGTCAACCTCTGAGAGTGGACATGATGATTAATCAAGGTATGTAAGGTATTTGGCACAGGGTCAGGCAAGCAAGTAGAGAGTAAATGAGAGTTCATTTCATAAGTTGTCAGAAATACCTTTTGGGAAATAATGACCATGACTGCCTTCCTCACAGGGCTGCTGCCAAATGAGATAATGTACAGGAAAGTGAAGTATAAGGCCTATTATTAGAATGAACCTAGACCATGAGAAAGGTCACCTCTTCAAACAGAAATTGATGAGGTCCTTGACAACTATTATAGACTGCTTTGGAGTCGGTGGGGAGGGGAGGGCTGGGAGAAAGAGATGGACTTCAATCATTGTACAGTTTTTCCAAGGAATGACCCCTGTTGTGATAATAGACCTTCCACCATGATGTGGCAGTTGATGAACGTATATCTGTTGGTACACATAGGAACCCTGCCTGGTAGAGCTGGGTAAGGAAAGGTAAAGTGAGCAGATATATTTGCTTGAAATTAGGTAAAAGATTCATTCATCAAGAACTTCATTCTGACTAGTTTCAATGCCAGACTTCCCTGCCGTTTTCTGGCCTCTGCAGAAAGGACATACCAACTCTGCAAAGTAAGAATCCAAAATAGCTTACGTGGAAATAAAGCACCTGCTTGTATAAGCAGGGAGAGCAGAAATCCCTGGAGATGGGCAAAAGCCTTCCTGCTTCCCTGCCCAGCCCAGCCTGCTCTTGACCATCCACAACCACAAAGGGTAAACTTCACTTTCTCCAATCTCCTTTCCTTGTTCCTCCTCTCGGGAACACATCCACAAAGGTGCCCACACATGGCCAAAGGGACCCCACCCCCTATCCCACTCCCACTCCATCCGTTTACATTATCCTTGCACCTATTGGAGACTAGCCACAGCCAAGGGAGTGAGTTTTTCAGTGTGGCTTATTTTATTTTTTCAATTCCTCATTCCTCTAATCAGCAATCATCCGTCTTCCCAGTCACCGCATTCTATGGAGTGAAACATTTAAAGCTGTGTTAAACATTTAAAGTTCAAGGTGAAGCTGCCCCCCTGCAGCTGGAGGCACCTGACAGCCCTAGGTTTTACCCACCAGGCTGGTGTTGGGAGTCTTTAGGGGTCAGGCATGTGAGCAGAGGTAATGTGACCAGTTCTGCCACCTGCTGAATAGGTGACAGTGATGGCTGAGTTGGTCTGTTAAGAGGGACCGTCCTGGCATTGTTCCAGGAAAGGCTTAGTAAATCCCTCCTGAGTGCTAACTTTGAGACCTCACCTCCTATAATTTCCCAAGACAGGCCTGTGATTACAAATGCTAAACCTCATAATCATGGCCAAAGCCCAGGTGTTCTGAAGAAATGGGGTGTAAGCTTGTATTGAAAAAAAAAAAAAAAAACGATAAGGAGCTATTTGCCCAGCAAAGACATTCTGGAGAGCAGATAACATGTACACATTGTACTGCCTGCCTCCCTCTTTTCCATCTACAAAGTCCCTACAAGCCACCAAATCAGCATTATATTGTGGCTGTCCTTTCTGCAGGCTCTGCTCAAATTTTTATAAAATAAAATTTGATTTTATTCTACTCAACTCACTAAGTTGTTACATTTGTTTGATTGTTTTTAAAATAATTTTATTTATTTGACTGCATGAGATCTTAATTGGGGCTTCTCAGGTGGCATTAGTGGTAAAAGAATCTGCCTGCCAGTGCAGGAGATGCAGCAGATGAGTGTTCGATCCCTGACTCAGGAAGATCCCCTAGAGTGAGATCTTGGAAATGGATCCAAGGATCCAAGGAAATGGCAACCCACTCCAGGATTCTTGCCTGGAGAATTCCATGAACAGAGAAGCCTGGTGAGCTACAGTCCATGCTGCAAAGAGTCAGACATGACTGAGGACACGCATGTGCGTGCACACACATATACATATACACTCACACACGCGGGTCTTAGTTGCAGCACTCAGGATCTCCGTCCCGTCGTGTGGAATCTTTTTGTTGTGGCGCACAGACTCTCTGCCTGTGGCATGCAGGCTTAGTTACTCCACAGAATGTGAGATCTTAGTTCCCTGACCAGGCATCCAACCCGTATCACCTGCATTCCAAGGTGGATTCTTAACCACTGGACCACCAGGGAAGTCTCAAGGTCTTGATACATTTGTTTTAGCGTCTATTTATGCCTGGCACTGTGGGGGTGAGACATGAATTAACATATTAGGGCTGCCTTAAAGTACCTTGAGGAGAGTTGGAGAAGTAAGCTGCTTGAGTGCAAAGTCACTTCAGTCTTGTCCAACTCTTTGTGACCCTATGGACTGGTGCCCTCCAGGCTCCTCTGTCCGTGAGATTCTCCAGGCAAGAATACTGGAGTAGGTTGCCGTGCCCTCCTCCAGGGGGTCTTCTCGACTCAGACATCGAACTCCCATCTCTTACGTCTCCTGCATTGGCAAGTGGGTTCTTCACCACTAGTGCCCCCTGGGAAGCCCAGAGAAGTAAGCATCTTTACTATTTCACTGAGGGCAGTAGATACAAATGAATTTGGTTTTCCTCCTCTCCAACTCGAGACTTTCTGAAAATCATAGCCCTCCTTCTTGCCTTGAGGGAAGAAAATGGAAATCTCTATCTGAGCCTTGTTTCTCCTTGGGGTTTGAGCTTCACAGGGAGTTTTACGTCATTCATCAACTTTCTCTTTCCTTCTCAACCTCATTACACTTGCCATAGAAACATGTTTCAAACTCACCTACATCTATATTTGTTTCTCTATCTTCCTTTCCTCCTGGGATACAGTTTTTTCCCCTTTGATCTTTCATTTACTCATTAACTTAACAAATACATGGTGATGGACACTGTGGCAAGGACCTTTCCTAGGCTGGAGACAAAGGAAACAGATAAGGTCCTTGCCTTTCAAGGAGCCCGTTTTGTGGTCAGGGAGACACATTTAAACAGGTATATACGGGTGCCACCTTTATCCTTCTTTTCATCATCAAACTCCCTTGGAGAAAAACCACCTATTCATTACTCATTCCCTGTGGTCCTCCCAGCTCTTTAGAAATAACCATCAGAAACATCAGCTGGAAAGAAAAAAAGAAACATCAGCTGGGACTTCCTATTTCCAAATGTCCAGTCCCCACCTTAGTATTCACTTATCCTAATCCTCTTGTGGGATCAGTTTGTCCTGAGACTCTGTTGACTGGGAATTTGAAAAGTCTATGTGTCTGGGTTATTGTGAGGATTAAATGAGATATTGTATGAAAGGTTTCTGTCACATAGTAGATGCTAAACAAATATTAGATTATTTTCCTTTGATGACCCTATACAATCTTTTTAGTTTTCTTCCTATCTTTCTTACTTAAAATTTCTTTGCAGGATCTTTAACCTTCTTCTCCTCCTGAATTGCAGGCATTACTTAATAGAAATTAGTTTTGGGGGAGGGTCCCCTCACCAAAACTCCAGGACAAGATCAGAGAGACTTTCCCTTCCCAACCTCCCCCCTCTGCAAGCTTCTAATATCCCCTATCCTTGTCTGAGTGGTTTTAATGGAGCAGATCTAGGCATGGTCAGTGACCCTAACCTGATCAGTCAGCGTCTAGCATCTTCTTGGGCAAATAGTGATTGGTTCAAGAATGGTCTAGGGACTCCACAGCATCACTGAGGGTCCATAAGATCTACTGTTGCTTCTGGGAGTGGGGCCCTTTTTTCTCACTGAGCTTGAGAGTGTGAAGATTTAAGACCAGACACAGTCATCCTGCTCCCAAGCAGGAAACCGAGCCAATCAATGGAGCTAAAGCCAGAGGCATATGTACTAAGTCACTTCAGTTATATCCAACTCTTTACAACCCTATGGATTGTAGGCCACCAGGCTCCCCAGTCCAAGGGATTCTCCAGGCAAGAATATGGAGTGGGTTGCCATTTCCTCCTCCAGGGGATCTTCCCGACCTAGGTATCAAACCCATATCTCTTTTATCTCCTGCATTGGCAGCCTGATCCTCTGCCAGTAGCACCACCTGGGAAGCCCCATCGCCAGAGAAAGCAGAGCCAAAGGATGAGGAAGGAAAACCTGTATCCTGGTGGCATCATTTGGGCCTCTATATCAAATCACACCTAAAGCAACATAACTTCTGGACTTTCTCACTTACATGAGTCATCATTTCTGCTTATACATTAATCCTTTTTTGTACTGAGTTTTCTGATACTTATAAGCAAAGGGATTTTAACTGAGAAAGAAATCTGTTAACATTCATTCCCCATTCATTCCACAAATACTTATCAAGCATTTTCTTTGTGCTAAGGATCGTGCTAATTGCTGGAGACAATTGTGAGCCTGTCTACCTATCTCTACCTATCTTTACCTTCCAGAAGCCTGTAAGCTAGTAAAGAGACAAGTAAATAGATAATGACAGAATAGCTCATTAGTACCCCAGAACTGAGTTGTGTAGCATGCTATGGAAGCACAAAGAGGGAAAATGTAAATTGCCTCAAGGAATTATGGAAGGCTTTTCAGGGGGGATATAATCTACAAGGAGACTCAAAGGATACATAGCCAGGCAATGATGGTGGGGAGGGGTGAAGAATGTTTCTTGTAACGGAAGACAGTAAGCAAAGGCTCAAAGAAAATAGCACAGAGTATTTTGGAGACTCGTAGAGACTACAGTTGGAGAAGGCAATGGCAACCCACTCCAATACTCTTGCCTGGAAAATCCCATGGGCGGAGGAGCCTGGTAGGCTGCAGTCCATGGGGTCGCTTAGAGTTGGACACAACTGGAGAGACTTAGCAGTGGCAGCAGCAGAGAGTACAGTAGAGTTCTAGGGAGAAGGTCTATCAAAAGTGTAGAGAGAGAAACTAAACCACAAAAGACTGTGCAAGCATAAAGAGTGTGAGTGGAAATATGAAAGGCTTTTAGCACAGAAGTGTGTGAACCTTGTCACCAACCTGGTTTGTGACCCACCCATTCCCATATATGTACATGTCCTCATCTTCTAGGTTGACGATATCGGAATCTGGGTCTCAGACATCTGTCCTGAGCTCCGGATCCACAATTCCATGGGGACCTCCTATGGGAACTCCAGATGAATCTCTTTATCTTCCTTCTCTTGTTCTGAGTCCCCAGATTCAGTCATGGCACCATCCTCTTTCCAGTCACTGGCTCTCAAGTAAGTCCTGAGTCACTTGTCTCTCTTCCATTTCCTGCAGCACTGTGCCATACTCAATGGTTGCCAAATCTCAGCAATTCCATTTTCAGAATCTCTTTCATATTCATGTGAACTGAAAGAGCCCAGAAAGCTTTCGCATCCCCCTTCTTCTGGTAACTGAGCGGGTATAGGACCCAGGTCTGGTTACTCATGATGTCTATGGCAAACAGATGCTAAGGTAACCTCTCATGATTCCCCACTTTTCTGTGCTCATGCCCCTGGGTGGCCCCCTCTCTTTGAGTGTGCGTGGGACCTGTGACTTGCTTCTAGCCAATAGACTATGACAAAGTTTATGGACTGTCACTTCTGAGTATTCATTATGTTATATAAGACTTGCCTTGCTATAAAACTTGCTCTAGAGATTCTTCTGGCTGGCTTGATGACTAGGTGGTGTCTTGGGGAAGCCCACTTCACAGGGAACTGTGGGTGGCCTTTAGGAGCTGAGGGCAGCCTCCAGCCAGTAGCCAGCTAGAAAGCAGGGACCTTAGGCCCACAATAGCAAGATGTAAATTTTGCCACTCATTCACCCTGAGTGAGCTTAAAAGCAGGCCTTGCACACGTTTAACCTCTAGATGAGAACCTGGTGCTGTCTGACTCCTCGACTGAACATGTCCAAAGAACCCAGTGATGCTGTTTTGCCCAAACTCTTGACCTACAGAAACTGCGAGGTAAGACCTGTGTCTTACTTTAAGCCCCTACGTTGGTGGTACATTGTTGTGTTGTTTATTTATTTAGGGCTGCAGTGAGTCTTCACTGCTGCACTTAGGCTTTCGCTAGTTGCAGCAAGCAGAGGTGACTCTTTAGTTGCGGTACACAGGCTTCTCTTGAGGTGGCTTCTCTTGTTGCAGAGCACAGGCCCTAGGCACACAGGCTTCAGTAGCTGCAGTACATGGGCTTAGCTGCCCCTAGGCATGTGGAATCCTCCCAGACCAGAGATCGAACCCACATCCCCTGCCCTGGCAGACGGAGTCTTAACCACTGGACCACCACGAAAGTCCTGGAGATAAGCTTTTGTGCAGCCCTTAATACAGTATCCCATTCTCTGTAGTATGGCAGTTAGTTGCTTATCAGCCATTTTCCTCCTATATTCTTTCTGTCAGAACACTGACTGTGTTTGAGGTTTTGAGCACCCAAGTGTTTTATGGGTCCCTCTCCAACCCTTTGAGAGTCGATTGGTCTAAGCCGGTCTTGTTTATTCGATTTGCCTCAGCAATGATTGAACGTGCATCAGTGACACAGTCATAACTGATGAAGCTGAAGAGGGCACTTCTGGAAGCTTTCTTCATCCTAAATATAGATTCAAGTCAAGGACTTGCTTCTTCCTGCCCTGGAGCTTGTTATATGAGGAGATGATTCTTGCAAAGTCGAAGAGCAGCAGAGAAGCCCACCTGGGACCCTGACATCATAGAATCACTAATCATAATCACTTAATCAAAGGTAACCTACCTCAGAATTTCATGTAAGTAAAATATTATATTATCCTCAATAGTTAAGCCACCTAAAGAATGGATATTCTACAGCTCCCAGCCCAAAGCTTTCTAACTAAAATCTTGTAATAGGTTCAGAACAAGGAATGGGCAGGCGACCAAAGCAGAGGCTCTCAGAATCATTTACTGGGATTGATGGCCTGATTCTGGACAAGGTCCTGTAGGCTTGCTAAGCTGGAGAGGGAAATGAGTCCAGCCTGCTTGGGAGCTGTCTTCACCACCACATTCCGAGGGTCTCTGTGCAGGGAAGAACGAGGTCAAGGTCAGAGAGAGAAGGAGAGGCTTAACAGCAAGGAGTCCCCACACGAAGAGTCACCAAAGCTCCACTTTCCTGCAGCTTATAACATTTAACTCTCTGAAATGCCCTCATGCTCTTCTCAGCTGTGCCAGCAAAAAATAGACTCAGCTTCTCTGAGTTGAATTTCTGTCACCTTCACAGAAAGAACCTCGACTTCTACACTCTCTTTCCTGCCTTCTGGTACCTACAGTATCCTTTCGGAATTCACTGCCCACCAAGGGGTCTCTCTCCTCCTCAAACTCTTGTTTCCATGTATCTGGTTACACCATCTCCCTCCTGAAAAGTCCCCAGGGTGCCACATGGAAGGCAGCTTTAAGCCAGAATTCCTCAGACTGACATGCACAGTCTAGCCCCAGCCAACTTTTCACTATTACAGTTTCTTAAACTCTTCACTTTTTATCATTACCCATAGTAAGAAATATTATAATATATAATACTACCAGCTATATATAAAATATAGAATATATAAAAAGAAGAGAATATAGTGTTTTACACATAGTAAGGGTAAATACTGTTTTATAAAACATTGTTTTAGTTATATGTATGTTTATATATATTCAAAATGTTTAAAATACACATATTATACATATCTTTATCACATAATGTATAACCATGTGTTATATTTTATATATACTAATATGCTTATATATATATACACTAATATATAGTATATTCATTATACATTATATATTATAAAATATGTATTATATGTATAATATAATTTATAATTACATAATATATATAATCTAAGTGAATATATATGTGTATTTATTACATTGTAACCCTATAATATATGTATAGACACATATATAACTAAAGTTTTATAAAACAATACTTATCATTACTATGTATAATACATTACCTTTTTTTAAAATATTCCATTCATTCTTTTAAAAAATGCTGGCTGCAGTAAAAATGTTCCTTTTGTCACAAGAGTGAGAAATGAGAGTTCTTCACTGCCCTGAGCTACAGTCTTTGTAGATACAGGGGATTTGAGATGTTCCATGCCATGAGGAGGGCAGATGGGGGAGCAAGGGCATTGAAGGATGCCCTGGCTTGGTCTCCACACAGTTCTTGGTGCCTCGCAGGCATAGGAACACAAAGTTGGCATGAGGGCTGTCGTTTTCCAACCCCTGATTACAGTATGGTAGTTGCTAGATACTGTTTGGGTGGCTTGAAGATGAGAAGACTGATGTCATTATGATGCTCTTTGTCTTTCCCTCAAGGTGGCTGCTTCAGCTCCAACCATAACACATGCATTCAGGTCATAAGAGAGGAAAATAAAAGGGATCCTGACTTTGTCCTGTACTAATAGAATTTTTTCCAGAGCTAAGTCCAGCAGATTTTCTTTAAGATTCATCACTCTCAGGCAAAGTCTTTCAAAATGGTGGTGATTATCCCAATGGCAGCATTCGGTTTATATGGTCCTTGATAAGCAGATGATGCAGAAAAAAAGTATGTCTCTTTGTTAGTGATTCTTGCTAGTCCCAGAGACAACACCCAATGGTCTCTTTTGGGTCATAGATTCATCCCTGCTGCCAAGGGGTTAGTAGACTCTGATTGGCCAGTCTGGATCCATTCCTGACCCACAGGCCAAGAAAAAGGGAAGAATTGTGATTGTCAGCACTGCCATTTGAGGGAGGCTGAGCTTCTGAAGAAAAAGATGCCAGTAGAAACCATCACCAATACAGAAGGGAGTTGATATATTGTTGCTAAATTGAATTGAATTAAGAAGTAGTGCTAGGGAATTCCCTGGTGGTTCAGTAATTAGGACTCAGCATTTTCATTGCCTAGGGCCAGGGTTTGATCCCTGATTGGGGAACTAAGATCCTATAAGCTGTGCCACGTGGGGAAAAAAAAAAAGCAGGAAATAGTCTACTCAAGATTTTACTTGATTTTTAAAATGCTTTTATTTTTTGACAGTGTACAAAAACTTGATAGTATTTGCTTTTAAGAAATTTATAGCCTAGGGTGGACAATTTATAGCAGGGTGGACAATTTATAGCCTAAGCTAAATAGAATTCTTTTGGTGACAAATGAAAAAGTATTTAATAAAATACATAGTGTAGGCAAGGCTATGAGATTCTGAAGAACAGGGACTCAGAAGTAAGTTAATGGTGTCATTTGAATAAACAAACTGAAACCGAAGATGTAAATGATATACTTACAGTTGCACTGAACTTTGTAACCAAATGGGGTCAAACTACAGGATCTTTACCTTGAGGGGGTCAACTAAACCTCGTGAGTCCATCCGGCTTGCTATTTTATATATGCCCTTAGGTGAGAGGTACTCCATCCTGGCAGACATGGGGAGCATCTACAGGCTGTAATTGTGTTTCACCTTGGCATGCTCAGAGCACCTGGCTAGACCTCAGACATTATACTGTGTCTGGGATTTCATATGCTGCCTGCAGCCTAGCTGGGACTTAACCAATCAAAGAACTGTGTCACGGCCAGTGTTAGATGACTGGAGATATTCTAGGTTTCCTCACTTTCCTCTGATGAGCTTAGACTAAGACAGAGCCTGCAGAATGTGGAAGTGGAATCATAATGAAGACAGTTGCTGGGCGTGGAGTTGTCAGGTGGGGTGGCTCAGAGGGCTTGGCAGTCAGCAAAGTGAGGCAGGAAACCTCTTAAAACCAGTTCAATGTTGCCTTGATTTGATCGTTATAGTATTAAACCACCTTTCCACGGTGTGCATCAATTCTTGCTTGTCAGCAAGACTAATTTCCTAGCAATTTGACAGATAGATTCAAAGTGGCTGCGCACCCCCTAAATGCAGTTATATCTCCCTATGAGTGATATTTATTAAGGTAAGTAGTATAAGCATTAATTAATATTTCTCTTATCTTCCCCTAAATGCAGTTATATCTCCCTATGAGTGATATTTAGTAAGGTAAGTAGTATAAGCATTAATTAATATTTCTCTTATCTTTAAATAATGTGTCTTTCATATTTGCCTGAAACCACAGGTGTGAGATCGAGAAGGAGAGAGAATCCTAAAGCAAAAGGCGACTAAAGGGAAAATGAGGCCACCGCCTCCACTCAGACACTGATATCAGTCACGTTTCTTTAGCTTTCCGGACCTGAGTATTCTTATCCATCAAATCATGGAGTGATTCCTAAAGTCTCTTCCAATGCTGTTCCTGATGTCTGTATTTAAATCATTTTCAATTTAGAAGTCTTTTTGTGACCAATAACAGAAATTCATGACTTTTATTTCTTGGAGGTCTTACAAAAGTGAAGACAAGAGAAGGGGACAACAGAGGATGAGATGGCTGGATGGCATCACCGACTCAATGGATGTGAGTTTGAGTGAACTCTGGGAGTTGGTAATGGACAGGGAGGCCTGGCGTGCTGCGATTCATGGGGTCACAAAGAGTCGGACACGACTGAGCGACTGAGCTGAACTGAAAAGAAATTCTCATGTACTAGCAAAAGCTAAAGAGAGAGATTTATCAAAACACCAGTGTGTAACAGATGGAACCTTAGTAAATTTTCTTTGATTCAAACAGAAATCTGGTTTGGATCCTCCATCCCATTGTGCTTGCAGGAACTGAAGGATAGGGTGTGTGTAGGTGCAGGAATGTGGGTTTGAAAAGTAAAGATGATATTAAAAATATCTAACAGCTGCTAGAGCCGCAAAGGTACATGCCAGCTGATCACAGGCCTGCCTGAAAGGGTGGGAGTCGGTGGGGTGGAGGGGGTTGGGGAGAGAATAAATAAAAGAAAAAAACACAAGCTCTTCTCCTTTCTGGTTTCCCCACCCTCAAACAAGAATAATAGTACCTCAGTAAATTAACTCAACACATAAAGATAGACAGACATTTCAGGGAACCCAAGGGCAAAGATAGGAGAAGGCAATGGTAACCCACTCCAGTACTCTTGCCTGGAAAATCTCATGGATGGAGGAGCCTGGTGGGCTGCAGTCCATGGGGTTGCTAAGAGTCGGACACAACTGAGCAACTTCACTTTCACTCTTCACTTTCACGCATTGGAGAAGGAAATGGCAACCCACTCCAGTGTTCTTGCCTAGAGAATCCCAGGGACAGGGGAGGCTGGTGGGCTGCCGTCTATGGGGTTGCACAGAGTCGGACACAACTGAAGCGACTTAGCAGCAGCAGCAGCAAGGGCAAAGATGCAACCAGCCTGCAAGAATGAATTAGAACCAGTGGCTTATATGGCCACAAGACTCTAGATCCTTCTCTTGTGGGCTCTTCTCTGTAGGATTCCCTCAACTGGTTTCTCTTTCATCTGTTCAGACTGTCTTTGTCTGGTTTTCCAGTCTATATGCTCCTAAATTTACCTTTTGTTGTCGTTCTAAATATCACACAGACTCAAGATGAACCAGATCCAAATTCCTCTTGAAAGGAGTCTAACTGGCAAAGCTTGGGTCAGGTTCTTTTTCCTGACCATCTACCTGTGACCAGGATGGTTTTATCATATTTTTTGTCAAAAAAAAAAAAAAAAAAGTAGCTGCTGGGAGCCTCTTACTGTCAATGCAGATGGTAGTGCAGAAACAATGTTGAAAATACTTAACTGGTGTGAGATGGGCTTCAGTCACTGAGAGTGGACACCAGCCCTAAACAGCCAGTGTAGCTGGACCAGTCTAGTCTGGAATGGGGAAAGAAGAGGACCAGTTCCCAGCAGATGGAAAACAGTCATGAATTGGGCTTTTCATCTAAGAGTGGTCTGTCCAGAGTCTATGAAAAAAACAGTCAAAGCCCATGTTAAAAGCAGAGTGTTCTTGGAAACTTTTTTTTTGCAATTAGAGGGGTTAAGTGTCATTTTGTTTTCTATCAGCACAACTGTGTGCTAAATGCTGCAAACAATAGGGCTTCCCTGGTGGTCCGGTGGTTAGGACTCTGGGCTTGCAATGCAGGGGACCCAGGTTCAATCCCCGATCAGGGAAGTAAGATCCCACATGCCGCACAGCGTGGCCAATAAATAAATAAATTTAAAAAAAAAAAGAAAAAGAAAAAGAAGAAGTTGAAAAGTAGAAGAAGAAGATGAGAAGAAAAAGAAGAAGAAGAAGAAGAAGATGAAAAGAAGAAGAAGAAGTTGAGAAGAAGAAGAAGAAGAAGGTGAANAAAAAAAAAAAAAAAAAAAAAAAGAAGTGATTCATAAATGCTGCAAACAATAAAAGGAAAATACAGCACAGAACACTCCCTGCCCTCTGCCTCCAGGCGCTTTCACTCTGATTTGAGTGAGACAGGAAGAATTTACAGAACCAGGCACTGATTATAGAGGGCGCCCAGTGAGTGCGCTGTGAGTCAGGGGTAGATGAGCTCCCTGTGGACCGGAGAGTCAGGGACACTGACAGGGAGTGGCTGAGAATACTTTCTATGTCTCCTCTCAACATAAAGATTTTTTAAATTCTGTGTTTTAATGAAGGGACCCATTACCTGGACTTTGAAGGATTTATTCAAAAGGTCCAAGAGCTTTTTCTAAGTCAAGGATGGGACTGCAAGAAACTTTGCTCAAGCTTAAACACCAGCCTCTGGAATGAGGTACTGACGCACGCCACAATATGGATAAACCTTGAAAACGTTATGCTGAGTGAAAGAAGCCAGACACAAAGTCACATATTGTATGATTCCACTTATATGAAATAACCACAGTAGGAAAACCCATAGAAACCTAAAGGGAATTGGTGGTTGTCCAGGGCTGGAGGGAAGAGGGAATGAGGAGTAACTCCTAACATGTACAGGATTTCTTTTGAGGATGAGGAAAATGTTCTGGAGTTAGTTGTGACTATTGCACAACCTTGTGAGTATACAAAAAAGCATAACTATATTTCAAATGGGTGGATTTTATGGTATGTGAATTATATCTCAACAGGACAAAAACAATAACAAAGACGTATTTTAAAAAATCAGCCTTCTGTTTAGAAAAAGTTTCTTTCTCTTCTTTCCTTCTATACTTCGGTGTGAATATGTCTTTTATTCACTGACAGTTCCCTGATCTGTTACACCAGCCTAGGACTCCCCTGCAGCTGAAACCTTCCTGGAGATTTCCCATAGGTACCTCAAACCCAACATAATGAAAATAAAATTTCAATGTTGGACCCTAACTTTCTCTTCTTGTATTTCCTCCTTCAGTTGATGGGTTCACTGACCATTCAGTCATGTAAGGCCTCCATGTGTGAGTCATTCTTTATATCATTCAATCATTTGTTCATCCATTCAGCAAATTGTCTTTAAAGACCTCTCACTTATCAGGCACAGGCTTGTGCTGGACATGTAGCTGGGAATGAGACTCATATGGTTCCAGCCCTTGTGGAGGACCGTGGAAGATAGATCAATCATTCAGACACAGTGAGATGAGAACAGTGGCCTGGGGGATACAGGGAGCCATTATTCACCAAATGCTATTGATTTTGCCTCCTAAATATCTCTCGAAGCCAGTGTTTGCTCCTCATTCAAAATACTCTTGTCTTCCTTCAAGCCTGTCTACATGACCTCAGTTACTTCCTAACTGTCTCCTTGTCCCAGTTTCTCATACCACCAGCCTTGCTAGTCTCAAATCCATCTCCCACCCTACTGCTAGAAAGACCATTCAAAAACAAAACACCTCCTCATGCAATTTCCTTGTTTATAATATTTTGTCTCCTATATTGTTCAACACACCTGAAGGCTGTAATACGCTCCCACCAGAAGAGGGGCTGCAGTGACTGATGACGGGGGTTGGCCCCCTTCCTAACTCGGATGGAGAATCATTGTGTAGTTCAAATTCCTTGCCAGGACATACCACGTCTTTCATAAAATGACCCTTGCTTACCTCTTCAATCTCACCACCATGGCTTCTCCCATGTGGTCAGAGGATGGATTTTCTTTCTCCAGTTTCTCCCCATCCCCATAGTCTACTCAACACCAAGGTGAGCATGCTTCCCAAGGCAGACTCATTGATAGCATTTTAAAATTCACCTGTGCTTTGTTGCCAGGTAGCTGAACTAAGACCACATTAAAGTTCTGAAGATCTTTCAGATATTTGACCCTGAAGCCCATTCATGGCCTCAGTCTGCCACCCACTTGACTGAAGCCCTCATTCAGTCCAGCAGCAGAAGTGGATGGAACGGAGGGGTTGACATCCTCCCTAAGCCTCTGTGCAAGAAGAAGAGGGACCCTGGGCAAAGCAGAGAGAGGGGGCAACAAAAGAGTTTAAATGGACGAAAGAAATGAGGCAGAAAAGAGAGAGACAGAGAGTACCAGAGAGGAGAGATGGCTCCCGCCCCTGCTTCCTCTGGGCGTGGACCATGCTGCCTCTGGGCATGCTGACATCCAGTCTTGTGATGTGAGTTAGAGGAACTGGTTGAGTAAGAAGAGCTGCCCCCCATCGTTTCTTCCTGTGAGGGTTTTATGCAAGTTGCAGCAGCTGCTGCTGCTGCTGTCGCTTGAGTCATGTCCAACTCTGTGCGACCCCATAGATGGCAGCCCACTAGGCTCCCCCGTCCCTGGGATTCTCCAGGCAAGAACACTGGAGTGGGTTGCCATTTCCTTCTCCAATGCATGAAAGTGAAAAAGGAAAGTGAAGTTGCTCCATTGTGTCTGACTCGTAGTGATCTCATGGACTGCAGCCTAACAGACTCCTCTGTCCATGGGATTTTCCAGGCAAGAGTGCTGGAGTGGGGTGCTATTGCCTTCTCCACACCCAAAACAAAGAACTGCTTTTACTTTCTTTTATATCCCATATGTGCTGATAGCTGTGTGTGCATGCTAAGTCGGTTCAGTCATATCCAGCTCTTTGCAACCCTATGGACGATAACCCACCAAGCTTCTCTGTCCATGGGATCCTCCAGGCAAGAATCCTGGAGTGGGTTGCCATAGGTAAGAAGAGCTGCCCTGCCCTGCCCTGCCCTCTCCAGGAGGTCTTCCCAACCCGGGGATTAAAGCCATGTCTCTTATTGGCAAGTGGGTTCTTTACCACTAGTGTCACCTGGAAGCCCGTGCTGATAGCTACCAACAATAAAAAACTACTTGATTGTTTTGGTACCAGCACATGAACGATCATGGTACCATCGCCTTCTTCCATTGAGGAGTGTGAGCAGGGGTTGCACCCATGTGTGCCTACACACTAGCCATTGCCATTCCCTCCATAGTCGGGCTGTTGAGCCTCTGTGCTCTCCCACCTGCTGTACCCTCAGGCTGGAATGCTTCTCTCCAGTCTTATCAGTTTATTCAACCTCATACTTCATGGCTCACCTTGGAGCTTTTACTGACCCTCTTAACACAAAAAATTAGGTGACTGGGGGCTAGGTGCCTGTCTTCTGCTTTTCCCATACCGCTCAGGGCTCCTCTCCTACAGCCTTTGTAATGCTGGAGGGCATTATTGGTTTAAGTGAGTCCTCACCGATAGATGAAGGGTGACGGCTGTGTCATGCTCATCTCTTTATCTTTAGGTCTTACCAAAGTGCTTAGCATCTAGGTCATTTTCAATAAATCATTTCTGAATAGTTGAAGGAATTAAGAATAGAATGTTGCATATTGAAAAACTGCCATCCATCCCTTTGACCCAGACTAAATCTTATTCAGTGTCCTCAGGGCATCCTAATAAGGTGCTTCCCTTCTCACCTAAACCATTTGCTGGCCCCTTCTCGGAAATGTAGAAGGGTTGGGCTAATTAGATTTGTCTAAAGAGAAGAGAAGGAGATGATGGGAGAGAAAGGCTTAAAACAGCCAAGCCTCGTCTCGCTGCAAAGTTTACTGGATTCAATCTCAGTAAAATTAAATCAGTTGGCACCATTGTCCCGATTTAATGGTGGGACAAGAGCTGTTGAATGCACTATTAAACGGGAGTGCAGGCAGAAGGGATCCAATGGAGCTGGTCAGGAGAGACAGTCCTGCCCTTGTGGCTGTGAAGAGAAGGGACACATTGCACATTGCACCCATGTGCCCTGCAAGAACCTCGGGTTCCTGGAATCTGAACTCGAACAGACTGACCTCCCTGCCGCCTGTTTCTGTGATTCCACTGATGAGGGAGTGATTCTGACAGTTTATGACTGCTTTGAGCAGGTTACCTCTTTTAACGTCTATTTTAAAAAGAGAATTAAGATTCTTGTTTGTTGTTGTTATAAGCTTAGAAGCACGGGGCCCATAAAGCACCCTACAATGGCTATAATTATTATATTTCCGTCCTGTAATAATCTACTATAAATTATAGCCCATGAGAATTATACTTAGGTCCAGAATAATGAGCCACAGCCATTGATTTGTGTATTTATTTTATTAAGACTATTTTTGAAAAATATTGAGAACTGTGAAAAGGAAAATTAAGTTTTCTGGCAAAATTACCATTCAGAAAAATCATTATGAGGGTTTTTTTACTGTTCAGTCGCTCGGTTGTGTCCAACTCTCTGTGAACCCGTGGTGTGTAGGCCCACCAGGCTCCTCTATCCAGGGGATTTTTCAGGTAAGAATACTGGGTTACCAGTTCCTTTTCCAGGGGATCTTCCGGACCCAGGAGTCGAACCTGGGTCTCCTGTCTTATGCACGGACCCTAGTTAAATTGGTCAGGCCTCCCTAAGTCATTATATCTTACCTACGGACTACTTGCCTTGTAAACTTCCTGCTAGAAATTTTGGTTGGCATTAGCAAGACTCCATAATTCTTGTAGTCTCTCAGGAGTGTTTGGAGAGACAGGCCTGATGAAGCTGGGTCCTGCACCTGAGTGAGTGGCTTTCGGGTTCCTCCCTGTTGTCCTCAGAGCTGAAGGATTCCAGGCTGGTGGGAAGGGTAATGAGAGAAATTCAGGTTAGTTGGGAGGCCAATGAAGAAGGAGATTTTTGCTTTAATTGGAATTCTTCTGGATGTTCCTTCCAAAGGCTACATGCCTACATCTCACTTTACTTCAGTTCCATTCAACACTTAAGAAAAAGAACTGTCTTTTCTGTAGCACATCCTCTAAGGATTCAGAATTAACTCTGTTCATCCTTTGTCCTTCTTTCTTCCTCTCTCCTAGATAGGAACATGTTTCTCCTCAATTGTTTTTTCATGCCTGGGGTGCTTGCCCTTCTAGTTCATTTCTAGATTGTTTTACCATCCTCTAAGGGTTCTGGGGTAAACGATCCTGGACTGAATTCCAGATATGCTCAGATGGTAAAGCCTGGAAAATCCCATGGGAGGAGCCTGGTAGGCTACAGTCCATGGNCCTTCTCCAATGCATGAAAGTGAAAAAGGAAAGTGAAGTTGCTCCATTGTGTCTGACTCGTAGTGATCTCATGGACTGCAGCCTAACAGACTCCTCTGTCCATGGGATTTTCCAGGCAAGAGTGCTGGAGTGGGGTGCTATTGCCTTCTCCACACCCAAAACAAAGAACTGCTTTTACTTTCTTTTATATCCCATATGTGCTGATAGCTGTGTGTGCATGCTAAGTCGGTTCAGTCATATCCAGCTCTTTGCAACCCTATGGACGATAACCCACCAAGCTTCTCTGTCCATGGGATCCTCCAGGCAAGAATCCTGGAGTGGGTTGCCATAGGTAAGAAGAACTGCCCTGCCCTGCCCTGCCCTCTCCAGGAGGTCTTCCCAACCCGGGGATTGAAGCCATGTCTCTTACTGGCAAGTGGGTTCTTTACCACTAGTGTCACCTGGAAGCCCGTGCTGATAGCTACCAACAATAAAAAACTACTTGATTGTTTTGGTACCAGCACATGAACGATCATGGTACCATCGCCTTCTTCCATTGAGGAGTGTGAGCAGGGGTTGCACCCATGTGTGCCTACACACTAGCCATTGCCATTCCCTCCATAGTCGGGCTGTT
The DNA here is from genome assembly GCA_006410735.1 of Raphicerus campestris. NCBI lineage: Eukaryota > Metazoa > Chordata > Mammalia > Artiodactyla > Bovidae > Raphicerus > Raphicerus campestris. Next base: position 17,259 of record SJYW01016752.1, on the reverse strand, counting down.
GAGCCTCTGTGCTCTCCCACCTGCTGTACCCTCAGGCTGGAATGCTTCTCTCCAGTCTTATCAGTTTATTCAACCTCATACTTCATGGCTCACCTTGGAGCTTTTACTGACCCTCTTAACACAAAAAATTAGGTGACTGGGGGCTAGGTGCCTGTCTTCTGCTTTTCCCATACCGCTCAGGGCTCCTCTCCTACAGCCTTTGTAATGCTGGAGGGCATTATTGGTTTAAGTGAGTCCTCACCGATAGATGAAGGGTGACGGCTGTGTCATGCTCATCTCTTTATCTTTAGGTCTTACCAAAGTGCTTAGCATCTAGGTCATTTTCAATAAATCATTTCTGAATAGTTGAAGGAATTAAGAATAGAATGTTGCATATTGAAAAACTGCCATCCATCCCTTTGACCCAGACTAAATCTTATTCAGTGTCCTCAGGGCATCCTAATAAGGTGCTTCCCTTCTCACCTAAACCATTTGCTGGCCCCTTCTCGGAAATGTAGAAGGGTTGGGCTAATTAGATTTGTCTAAAGAGAAGAGAAGGAGATGATGGGAGAGAAAGGCTTAAAACAGCCAAGCCTCGTCTCGCTGCAAAGTTTACTGGATTCAATCTCAGTAAAATTAAATCAGTTGGCACCATTGTCCTCCAGCCCCGATTTAATGGTGGGACAAGAGCTGTTGAATGCACTTTAAACGGGAGTGCAGGCAGAAGGGATCCAATGGAGCTGGTCAGGAGAGACAGTCCTGCCCTTGTGGCTGTGAAGAGAAGGGACACATTGCCCATTGCACCCATGTGCCCTGCAAGAACCTCGGGTTCCTGGAATCTGAACTCGAACAGACTGACCTCCCTGCCGCCTGTTTCTGTGATTCCACTGATGAGGGAGTGATTCTGACAGTTTATGACTGCTTTGAGCAGGTTACCTCTTTTAACGTCTATTTTAAAAAGAGAATTAAGATTCTTGTTTGTTGTTGTTATAAGCTTAGAAGCACGGGGCCCATAAAGCACCCTACAATGGCTATAATTATTATATTTCCGTCCTGTAATAATCTACTATAAATTATAGCCCATGAGAATTATACTTAGGTCCAGAATAATGAGCCACAGCCATTGATTTGTGTATTTATTTTATTAAGACTATTTTTGAAAAATATTGAGAACTGTGAAAAGGAAAATTAAGTTTTCTGGCAAAATTACCATTCAGAAAAATCATTATGAGGGTTTTTTTACTGTTCAGTCGCTCGGTTGTGTCCAACTCTCTGTGAACCCGTGGTGTGTAGGCCCACCAGGCTCCTCTATCCAGGGGATTTTTCAGGTAAGAATACTGGGTTACCAGTTCCTTTTCCAGGGGATCTTCCGGACCCAGGAGTCGAACCTGGGTCTCCTGTCTTATGCACGGACCCTAGTTAAATTGGTCAGGCCTCCCTAAGTCATTATATCTTACCTACGGACTACTTGCCTTGTAAACTTCCTGCTAGAAATTTTGGTTGGCATTAGCAAGACTCCATAATTCTTGTAGTCTCTCAGGAGTGTTTGGAGAGACAGGCCTGATGAAGCTGGGTCCTGCACCTGAGTGAGTGGCTTTCGGGTTCCTCCCTGTTGTCCTCAGAGCTGAAGGATTCCAGGCTGGTGGGAAGGGTAATGAGAGAAATTCAGGTTAGTTGCAAGGCCAATGAAGGAGGAGATTTTTGCTTTAATTGGAATTCTTCTGGATGTTCCTTCCAAAGGCTACATGCCTACATCTCACTTTACTTCAGTTCCATTCAACACTTAAGAAAAAGAACTGTCTTTTCTGTAGCACATCCTACTAAGGATTCAGAATTAACTCTGTTCATCCTTTGTCCTTCTTTCTTCCTTTCTCCTAGATAGGAACATGTTTCTCCTCAATTGTTTTTTCATGCCTGGGGTGCTTGCCCTTCTAGTTCATTTCTAGATTGTTTTACCATCCTCTAAGGGTTCTGGGGTAAACGATCCTGGACTGAATTCCAGATATGCTCAGATGGTAAAGCCTGGAAAATCCCATGGGAGGAGCCTGGTAGGCTACAGTCCATGGGGTCGCAAAGAGTCGTACACGACTGAGCGACTTTACTTCCTTCCTTCCATGTTATATGGCTTCCCAGGCAGCTCTAGTGGTAAAGAACCCACCTGCCAATGCAAGAGACATAAGAGACATGGGTTCCATTCCTGGGTCAGGAAATGCAACCCATTCCAGTATTCTTGCCTGGAGAATCCCAGGGACAGAGAAGTCTGGTGGGTTACAGTCCATGGAGACTAGAGTTAGACATGGCTAAAGCGACATAGCACGCATGGTAGTTCATTTATTCAGCAGTATTTTTCAAGCCTGTACTATGTGTTAGGTAACATGAGTTTGGCAATTAATTGCATGNGTGGGTTACAGTCCATGGAGACTAGAGTTAGACATGGCTAAAGCGACATAGCACGCATGGTAGTTCATTTATTCAGCAGTATTTTTCAAGCCTGTACTATGTGTTAGGTAACATGAGTTTGGCAATTAATTGCATGTCCATAAACCTTGTTCTCTAGAAACTTACAGTCCAGTGGAGGCGCTAAAGAAGTAAATAGGGAATTGCAAAATGAGGTAACAAAGTAAGAAGTCAGCTTAAGATGCTGTGTCTCAAAAAAAGAAAAAGATGCTATNGCATCTCAAGAGTAAGAAATGAAAGGAGCCAGTATGAGATGTGAGTAGTTTTTATGTATTTTTATTTATCTGGCTGTGTGGGATGTTTCTTGTAATGCACGGACTCTAGTTGTGCTTGGCCTCCAGAGTATGTAGACTCCAGAGTACAGGGCCTTCAGTAGCTGTGGCTGGTGGGCTTAGCTGCTCCACGGCATACAGGCTCTTATTTCCCCAGCCAAGTATTGAACCCATGGCCCCCGCATTGCAAGGTGGATTCTTAACCACTGGACCACCAGAGAAGTCCCCCAAGTAGTTTTAAAAGACATGAAAGATATGAAAGCACTTATGTACAGTAACAAACTGTACATTTTAAAAAATGATTAAGGTGGTCAATTTTATATTACACATGAGGTGCTAAGTTGATTCAGTCCTGTCTGACTCTGCAACCCTATGGACTGTAGCCCTCCAGGTTCCTCTGCCTTTGGAATTCTCCAGGCAACAATACTGGAGTGGGTTGCCAGTCCCTCCTCCAGGGATAGTATGCATATTTTACTACAATTAAAATGTTTTAAATTTAATGTTATGGAGAAGGAAATGGCNGTAGCCCTCCAGGTTCCTCTGCCTTTGGAATTCTCCAGGCAACAATACTGGAGTGGGTTGCCAGTCCCTCCTCCAGGGATAGTATGCATATTTTACTACAATTAAAATGTTTTAAATTTAATGTTATGGAGAAGGAAATGGCAAACCCACTCCAGTGTTCTTGCCTGGAAAATCCCAGGGACGGGGGAGCCTGGTGGGCTGCTGTCTATGGGGTCGCACAGAGTCAGACACGACTGAAGCGACTTAGCAGCAGCAGCAGCAGTATTTAGGAAAGTAAGTTTTATTATTTCTTTTTAGTTTGATCTCAATTTTTTAAATTGAAGTACAGTTGATTTACAATATTACATTTGTTTCAGGTGTACAGCATAGTGATTAAGTATCTTTGCAGAATTTATTCCATTATACGTTACTATAAGATAATAGCTATAATTTCCTGTGCTATATACAGCATATCTTTATTGCTTATCTATTTTTACACATAGTTTGAACCCCTTAATCCCATACGCCTATCCAGAACAAGTCTGTTTTTTATGCCTGTGAGTCTGTTTCTGTTTTGCAAATAGTTTTTTGTTTTTTTGTTTTTTTTTTTTTTAGATTCCACGTATAGGTGATTTCATAGGGTATATAATGGAAAAGTGCCAGGTTTCAACAGACAGGAGTTGGGCCTGCCTGTCTCAACAGTCATGAAGTGAATTAAAGGAATCTCTTATAGTAACACTAGTGCAGGTCTTCTTCCCAGGACCTGATGAGTCTCTATTTTTTTTTTGTCCAGATAATGATAATGAAGACTGATTTTTTTTAACAGCAAAGCCAATTTGATTTGTTAATTGGTGCTCCTATTATCTTTTCTTTCTTCCTTTTTTTTTTTTTGGCTGCACCAGGTCTTAGTTGTGATATGTGGGATCTAGTTTCCTGACCAGGGATGTATCCCGCCCCCTTGCACTGGGAGCAAGGAGTCTTAACCACCTGACCATGCTCCCCTGTGCTCCAATATCTTAAGGGCATTTTCCTTATGGTAAAACATGGAGAGCAATGCAGGAAGGGGACAAGTCTGGGGAGGACCAAACGTGGAAATTCCTCTCCTGAGCACCTCCACTCCATGCCTTGTGTACGTAAGTCATGTTTATGGGAACCTGCTAGAGGAGATGGGGGTATAGAAGTGGGTGACGGCCTGTCAGTGTGAGAGGTGTGTTTGTATGGTGTGTAAGTCATAGGGGAGTCCTTTGAGGATGGATCTCAAGGGTGTGAAAGTGTGTGTCGACAGTCGCCCTCCTCGGCAAGTCGTAACATGATTTCATGGGCAGAATGACCCTGACTGTGCAGATTTGAGTGGTTAAGAGTAGACTGGATTCTGTCTTAAAAGGAGAAGGTTGTTGCTTTTCCCCCTCCGGAAAGACTTCTGCAGCGCCCCCCCCCCAACCCCAACCCCGGAAAGAACAGGACAGCGGCTGACTAGTCTCTTTTTCTCCCGTCCCCTCGGGCCTTCAGCCGCCGAAAGGGGGCCTTGCGGGCCTGACCCCCAGCTGGAAGGAAGAGGCGTAAGTCAACTTCCTCGCCGGCAGCACCCGCGGCGGCGGTGGGTGCGCGGGTCTGCGCATCCCGCCCCCGGGCCGGGAAGGGGCGGAGCCGGGCGGAGCCCGCCCCCGGCTGGCCCCTCTTCCCCGCCGCTCCTCTGACCCGCGCTGGCCGCAGTCACCGCCGCCTGCAGGAAGCTGGGAGCGGGATCTTGGGCCGGGAGTGCGGGCTGGGCTGCGTGCACGGGCTCGGCCGCCGCTGCCGGTGAGTCCCTGGGCGGGCGACGCGGTGCGCGGAGGGAGGCGGGTCAGGACCCGGCTGTTAGGGAGCCCCCGGGCGCAAGCACCAGGATGTCAAGATCATGACTGTGGGGGGCCCCGGAGGAGCATCGCGAGGTAGAAGAGGAGCCCGGGGGCGGGGAGTCAACATGCCCCCGGTGCTGGGGCGTCCAGGAGCCCTGAAGGCGAGGCAGAGGGTCAGGAACTGGAAGTTGGGGCGTTCCGAAACCCCATCCTGGAGGACTACGGGGTTAGGATCCTGAGGTTGGAGAGGTCCCCAGGGGTGCGGAATGAGGGCTGCCCAGTTGGCCTTCTCGGGGCGCCCTCCGCAGGGCGGAGGGGAGCAGAACCCTGGAAGGGAGTGCGGAGAGAGGAAGCTCGAGGCGGGCGGGGCGGGAGACAAGCCCCAGGGAGGGGAGCCCCGGACAGTGGAGGGTGGGGCGACGCGAGTGACTTCTCCGGGAAGGGATGGAGGGGGTTTCGCCGAGAGGGCGGGCGCGGGGAGCGGAGCTGAGCGGAGAACCCGGGGTTCTGTTCTGGAAGATGGATTGGAGAGCTAGAACGCCGCGGCGGGGGTCCGAGGTGGCCAGCAGAGCTGTAGGGCGGGCCCTCAGGGAACATCTCGGCCTAGGGGACGCAGCCCACTCGGTGGGGTCATGGCCATCTCAAGAGGACATCCTCGCGAGGGAGCAAGAAGGGCTACCCTGGACGAGGTTGGGTAGGGACCCTCCACCTAGCGAGCTCGGGCAGCGTTGGCAACTTGAGCAGAGGGACCAGAGAGGGGTGCACCTGGCAGACCTGCGTGGGCACCGCAGTGCCCTGAGCACCCATGGCCCTCAGGCACAGACTCACAAAAGGGAGACCCGTGGACTGGACAGGCTTAGGGCTGCATCTCATATTTCTGAGCTGGGTTAGAAGTGATTTTGCCCAGGGATCCGATGAGAAGGGTCTGGGCTTATAGCTCAGAATAGCTTTGGAGTGAGTTTTCAAATTGTATAGGTAAGCCCTACCTCTGTGTGTGTGTGCCTAACTCATAATAAAAATGAGTGTAATTTTTGGATCCGCATGTGCTGCTTGCTTCCTCCTCTTTTGGACTTTGTGAGAGGTTGTTTCTGAGTAAAAACTGGAGGAAAATCAGGAAGGTTTCAGCGTACACACATACAAACGAACCGCCCACTAATGCGTTGCATTCCACACTCTAGTAAACTTGAGTGTTATACTTTTGGATTGCTTCTGTTGGGGAGGGCTCCCTTTAGTGGAGTGAATAGGAGTTACCTGCATGGAAGGTGGGCTGCCCTTGACTGCCCTCTTAGGAGGTCCACAGCCTGGCCCACCCCTGAGTTGCTGCGCCCTTGACCAGGTCAGCTGGTGGGGCACTAGCCCGCTCAGGACCTCAGTGAATGGGCTTTCTAGGTCCATCTGAATATAAACAAATGACCAGTGCTCTGTCTGGTCTATCTTGATTTTTCCTCCTGTTGTTTGTCTTAGGTGTCTGGCTCTCTTTTACTAGTTAAATAATATTGACATCTTATATTGATGTATTCTATTGGTTAATTATGGGTGGTTATTACCTTAATTATTTGATATAACAACTAATTCAGAAAGATCTAGGGCCTTGGGAATCCTGTTAAGTAGATTTCTCCCTGAGGAGGTTCCTGGGCTTTAAGGGGCAACGGGAGGGGGAGGGAATGCGCTCTACTCCTTTTCTTTTCTGCTGTAGATATAGGTCCATCTTCTAGTATACACTGAGATTTGAGCTTCCTGGGAGGACCAAAGACTTTTGGCATCTAGTATTTGGCTCAGATGGTAAAGAATCTGCCTGCAATGCAGGAGGTCTGGATTTGATCCCTGGGTGAGGAAGATTCCCCAGAGAAAGGGATAGCTACCCACTCCATTATTCATTCTTGCCTGGCAAATCCCATGGACAGAGGAGCCTGACAGGCTACAGTCCATGAGTTCACAAAGAGTTGTACACAATACACAACTTAGCGAATAACAGTTTCACTTTTCACTCTTTAATATGTTGGGCCCATTTTTTTTTCCTTCATGAAAAGGAAAGCTCATCAATAAGTATGCAAGTTAACAGTAAAGTGATCTATTCAATTTCACAGCTATCATTTCAGGACAAGTTTTGTTTTGTTTGTTTTTCCATCAGGGGGTGGTCAGAACCTTGCACCCAAATCTGCATTATCATTATTGCGGTAGCATATTTATCCACTTGGACATATAGCTAGCTGATTCTTCCAATTCTTTATCCAAATGCTGGAATAAGTACCTAAGTATTTATACATTCAAATAAATTCGTGTTTCACCCTTTCTTCCTCACCCCTCATCATGGCAAGCTGTGTACTAATTCTAGTGATGCTGTCATTGCCGAGAATAATTTTGGAGCCCTGCTTTGGAGTTGCCTTCAGAGTTGGCAACACGTTGACTGAATTGCCTCTGTGATGGCAAACCTTCCGCAGTTGGGAAACAGCCAAACGCCTGTGTGGAGCCAACTGTGGTGGAGAATTGGGGTTGTTATAGGAAGTATGTCCATTAAAGTAATGAAAGTCCTCTTGAAGGACTAGCAGTTCTACAGGGTCATCCAGTAAAAAGTGTGTGTTTAGGATTGTAAAGTAGTTGCTTTGAAATGCAGCTTCATTTGATCATTTGTGCTCTGGTGCATGTGTTTAAAAAAAAGAAAAAACAACTGGTCCTAGAGGAGGAAATGGCAACCCACTCCAGTATTCTTGCCTGGGAAGTCCCATGGACAGAGGAACCTGCTGAGCTGCAGTCCATGGGGTTGCAAAGAGTCGGGCACAACAGCAACTGAGCACAGAGTATTATACTCTGTTGTACCTTATGGTTTGGGGGCTTCCCAGGTGGTGCTAGTGGTAAAGAACCTGCCTGCCAATGCAGGAGATTTGAGACTCAGGTTCCATCCCTGGGTCAGAAAGAGCCCCGGAGAAGGGCACGGCAACCCACTCCGGTATTCTTGNGAGGAACCTGCTGAGCTGCAGTCCATGGGGTTGCAAAGAGTCGGGCACAACAGCAACTGAGCACAGAGTATTATACTCTGTCGTACCTTATGGTTTGGGGGCTTCCCAGGTGGTGCTAGTGGTAAAGAACCTGCCTGCCAATGCAGGAGACTTGAGACTCAGGTTCCATCCCTGGGTCAGAAAGAGCCCCGGAGAAGGGCACGGCAACCCACTCTGGTATTCTTGCTTGGAGAATCCCGTGAACAGAGGAGCGTGACGGGTGGCAGTCCATAGGGTTGCAAAGAGTCGGACACGACTGAGGCGATTTAACATGCACCAACACCTTATAGCTTTCGGGGCTGGAGAAAATCAGCCTTTCTTTTCCCCTTCCGTGTCCTCTGTACCAGGCGGTTTCCAACCCCTTGTATTTTTTACCAAAAGCCAAATGAACAAAAGACTTGTTTTTTCCAGCAAAAAAGGTAGTCAGGAAGTCACTTACCCTATTGGTCATTACCAATAGGTAATATTGGTAATTAGCTATCATTGCCTGATGCCTAAGTTTTTATGTGAAAAGATCTATATAGAGTCAAGGGGAAGAGAATGATTTCTGAAAATCCGTTTTAGTTTTGGGATTCCATAGCACATAGCATGAAAAATTACATTTCCCTTTTCTGCCTTTGTTTCCCTAAACTCCATTCCCCCCCTCTTCAGGTTGTATAACCTGAAGTTTCAGTACACCCTTAGCTTGAATCTTGATTTAACTGTGATCTTGGACAAATTACTCATCTCTTTTGGCCTCCATTTTCTTACCCTAACATGAAGATATGATGAGTAGGTACCTCATGGGGCTGTGATGGAGATGAAGTAAGATTTGTGTGTGTAGAACCCTGAGATCAGTGTCCTTTACATAATCAGTGCTCCATAGAGTCTAGCTCTTTATGTTATTGAGTGCTTATTGATTGTTTTGTATTAAAATTCCTTTTAAGCTATGTAAAAATTTATATGTCCAAGTAATGATAGTCCCTTTGGCTGGGCTTTGCAAATGAACCTGTCCTCTAAGGAGTGTTTTAAGAGTGACCTTAACAGCAACCATAGCTATCTACTTTATTTTGAATTCCTATTGGGCTTCCCAGAGGTAAAGGATCTACCTGCCAAGCAGGAGACTCCAGTTTAATCCCTGGGTCAGAAAGATCCCCTGGAGAAGGAAATGGCAACCCACTCCAGTATTCTTGCCTGGAAAATCCCTTGGACAGAGGAACCTGGTGGGCTATAGTCCATGGAGTTGCAAAGAGTCTGACACGACTTAGCAACCGAACATGCACGTATTTTAAAATATGAAAAGTCCAGTTTTGAGTGTGTATTAGGTGTAACAGTTTGGTAAAAAGCTGAAGGAAAATTGTTTAAAAGCTTCTCCTATAATTTTCTCCCTGATCTAGTGAAATATTATTCTAATGACATAGCTCTAGGTCTCTTGGCATATATTGAAAGGGATGATTCTGGGGAACGTTTGTTTCAGTTAAATTGGAGTTTTGTTCTGGTTTTTTTTTGTTGTTGTTTTGTTTTTTTAAGTGATAGAGAGGAAGAACCTGGCCTTGCATTCTCAGCACTTTCATAAATACCAACAATCAGTTTTTACAAATTTATGAATTTTATTATATTCAGTTAATTTTACCTTAATTTTAATGAAATAATTTATGGTTAATGTGAAATAGCTGTTTCACAAAATGTTCAACATTTAGTGAGAATTCTCTGTGTTTCAGTGAAGTATGTGCAGGAGAGGAGGTATAAGGAACAGATTTTTCCCCCCAGAAGTTCATATAATGTGCCCTTACTTAGGACAATGCATTAGCAAGAACTGTTGGTTTTTTTTTTTTCCTCCTAATGGCTTACAAGGCTAAGGGTTAATATGAATTTCACTAAATGTTCCTTTCCCTCAGTTTCTTAGAGAAGGCTAAATATATGGATCTCTCAACGGTGTTTATATTTTTTGATATAGATAAATTCTTTCAGGATTAGATCCTGCTATGTACTCATATGCCATAAAAGGAAATAAGGGGTCTAAAATTACTTAGTGAATTGTAAAGTGATAGACAGTCTGCCTTCTCTATTGGGGGCTGGCATAGGGGATGGAGTCTGCATCATCAGGTTCAACCAACCGGGGATGGAAATGTCAGTGAAAAAATTAATCCATAGTCAAGCTAAGAAAGAAATGGAACATTTTATTCAAACCAACCTGAGGATTATAACCTGGGAGACAGTCTCTCAGAGAGGCCTGAGAACTGTTCCAAAGAGGTGAAGGTTGTGGCCAGTCTAGATGTGACTTTGGAGAAGAGGCTACATGCAATCAAGCACACATCTTGGTAGAGTTATTGCTGTCTGCAAGGAACAGGTGTCCTAGTTGATGCTTTTAGTGCCCTGTAAGTATGGGAAGATTCTAGAAGCTGGATTCATAAAATTTTCTCCTGAAAATATCTTAACCACCTGAGGGTCAATTTCTGTTTATCTGTAGCACAAAATGCCTCATCCTGATCTTTGCCCTGAATTCCTTTTGAGGTGTACTGCATAGGTCAGTGACCAATGTGGCTGATGACTTAATCCTTGTAGAATTGATGGTGGACAACATTCTTTATTTTTACAATCCCCTCCTTTTCAGTCTTAATTTCTACCATGATTTGGGAGGCATTTTGTGACTGCTTTGTCTCATGAGGCTAGGAACACTCCTTCCCAGGTTGGGCAAGGATTTCTTTGATAAGCTTTTCAATGTGCTCTTAGTGGACAAGACTCTGTTAACAGTAGCCAGAGCCTCTGGTTGGCCTGTAATATGGTCCAGGAAGTGGTTCCCTCTTGTTGCTTCTTCCTACATCTAGAATTACACTATTATGATCATTGATATTATAGAATTGTATATTTCATCAATCATTTTAAGTCACCTAGTCGACAAAGGTCTATCTAGTCAAGGCTATGGTTTTTCCAGTGGTCTTGTATGGGTGTGAGAGTTGGACTATAAAGAAAGCTGAGCACAGAAGAATTGATGCTTTTGAACTGTGGTGTTGCAGAAAACTCTTGAGAGTCCCTTGAACTGCAAGGAGATCCAACCAGTCCATCCTAAAGGAGATCAGTCCTGGGTGTTCATTGGAAGGACTGATGTTGAAGCTGAAACTCCAATACTTTGGCCACCTGATTGGAAGAGCCGACTCAATTGAAAGATCGTGATGCTGGGAAAGATTGAGGGCAGGAGGAGAAGGGACGACAGAGGATGAGATGGTTGGATGGCATCACCAACTCAATGGACATAGGTTTGGGTGGACTCTGGGAGTTGGTGATGGATAGGGAGGCCTGGCGTGCTGTGGTTTATGGGGTCACAAAGAGTCGGACACGACTGAGCGACTTCACTTTCACTTTTCACTTCCCTGCATTGGAGAAGGAAATGGCAACCCATTCCAGTGTTCTTGCCTGGAGAATCCCAGGGACGGGGGTGCCTGGTGGGCTGCCGTCTATGGGATCACACAGAGTTGGACACGACTGAAGTGACTTAGCAGCAGCAGCAGCAAGTATCTAAGTGAAGAGCTTCCATTAGGTGTGACCCAGTATCTCCCCAGGCTCTCTGACCAGTCTATTCTATACCAGTTACTATATTTAAGGGAAATGATATATTGGTATTATACATAAAGCTCACCAAAGATGTCTACAGGTAGAAGATGAAGGTGGGTCATCATGACTTCTTAAGGATTGACAAAGGAATGTTATCTTCTAAAGAGTTGTGTGACTGCCAGAAGAAGCACAAGTGATCTTTCTGATTGAGCAGGGATTTCTGCCACTGGGGAATCTGGTCAATGTGTAATGCAGATGTACAATGACCAGGGGATGGGAAAGAGGAGGCCAAAGGTCAGAGAAAATTTTTATGTTTAAATTTTTCTTGTCTAGCCCTAAAATATCAGTTGAAATAAATGTCAAAATAGTCAGGGAAAAAATATCCCAGGGGAATTTGGGGAGAGCATGAATACATGTATATGCATGGCTAAATCCCTTCTCAGTTCACCTGAAACTATCACAGCATTGTTAATAGGCTATATCCCAATACAAAACAAAAAGTTAAAAAAAAAAATCCCAGAAAGTTCCAGAAAACAAAACTTGAACTTGTCATGCCCAGGCAACTACTTACACAGCATTTATTTTACACAAAACAGTTACATTGTATTTATAGCTATTCACATAACATTTACATTGTATTAGGTAATGTAAGTAATCTAGAGATGTTTTAAAGTATGTGGGTGGATGTGGCTAGGTTACATGCAAATACTGTGCCATTGTATATAAAGGACTTGAGCATGCACAGATTTTGGTGTGCCAGGAGGATCCTGGAAGCAATCCCCACAAACACTGAGGGGCCATTGTATAACTGTAGGATGGGGCTATTTTTGTTGTTTATCCCTTCTCTAGTGGCATTTGGCCTTTGCTCCTTCTCTGTTCTGAATGGTATTTCACTCCCAGGAAACAGTACCGCAGGGTGGTTGAGACTAGAGCAGGTATTCTTAATAAGAAGCAGGTACAATGAATTTACATCCTTTCACCCCAGACCGCCAAGATATTTAGCCATGTCTAGAGATATTTTTGATTTTCATAGCTGGAAAGGAGAGAGATGTTACTGGCATCTAATGGGTAGAGGCCAGAAATGCTGCTAGATGTCGTATAATGCATGCGATAGCCCTTCGCAGTAAAGAATTTTCCAGGTAACTCAGCTTGTAAAGAATCCCCCTGCAATACAGGAGACCCCAGGTCAATTCCTGGCTTGGGAAGATCCACTGGAGAAGGGATAGGCTACTCACTCCAGTATTCTTGGGCTTCCCTGGTGGCTTAACTGGTAAAGAATCCGCCTGCAATGTGGGAGAACTGGGTT
>SJYW01016749.1:0-10676 GCA_006410735.1 Raphicerus campestris | reverse complement strand
GTGTACACCTGTGGCTGATTCATGTCAATTTATGGCAAAACCAATACAGTATTGTAAAGTAGAATAAAGTATTAAAAAATAAAAAATAAAAGTTTTTTTAAAAAAAGAACACTATAGTGGGTTGCCATTTTCTTCTCCAAGGCATGAAAGTGAAAGTGAAGTCGCTCAGTCATATCTGACTCTGTGCGACCCCTTGGACTGCAGCCCACTAGGCTCCATCTAAACCTAATCACCTCCAAAAGATCCTGCTTCCTAATATCATTACATTGGGGTTAGCATTTCAATATAGACATTTATGAAAATTCAAACATGCACCCCACAACATGGACTTAATAAACAGGAATATAGTTCTATCCTTCAAGAATGCTCTTACACTCCACAGAGGCAGAACATAGATCCCACAGGTCACTCATCGCTGGAGTCAGTGGAGCAGCACTGAGCAAATGGGGAAGGGCTTTTTTAGGGTGAGAAGCAATCAGGGGCAGTCATTCGCTATGCGCTAGAGAGAGAAAACCCTCTTTGAAAAATCATTACTATAAAGCAGTACCTAAAAGAAAGGGGCTTCCCAGGTGGCACAGTGGTGGTAAAGAGACATGTGTTTGATACCTGGGTTTGGCAAGATCCCCTGGAGTATGAATTGGCAACCCACTCCAATATTCTTGCCTGGAAAATTCCATGGAGAGANCTTCCCAGGTGGCACAGTGGTGGTAAAGAGACATGTGTTCGATACCTGGGTTTGGCAAGATCCCCTGGAGTATGAATTGGCAACCCACTCCAATATTCTTGCCTGGAAAATTCCATGGAGAGAGCAGCCTGGTGGGCTACAGTCCATGGGTTCGCAAAGAGTTAGACATGACTGAGCGACTATGCACACATACATGCACCAAAAGAGAACTCCGAGCTATTTCAGAAATACTGAGAATTTCTATAAACAGTACTAATGGGCCTGATACAAGAAAGTGACATTGCAACAGAGGCTTACATAAACAGGGGTGAGATGCAGAGAAGAAAAGAGATTCTGTTCTATTAATCCTTCTCTAGTTCTCCAACTTCTTGTATAAAAAAAAAAAAAGGAAATTCTTATTGGGATCCCATTGAATATCATATATAAGTTTGAATAGTTATATTGGACAGCTACATGTTTATCTGTACCTGGTTCTCATTCTATAATAGTGTAAGTTTGGACATTCTTCAGTAAGGCCTAATATAAATCACCTTGCTGGTATCTTCACAGACAGACTCCACAAAGAGTATATTGCACTTAACAGTGGTGTATACAAGAGCACCTGTAAAGAGCATTCCTAACAAAATTTTGTCTGGAAATGCCAATTATATAGACAGCTATGGTTGGCTACAAAAGGCCAGCATTTAGTATCATGCATAGGTTTTAAATTACAATTTGTCTGGTCTCAACACTTTTATAAAACTTTGGGCTTATGTTTCAAGTCCAATTTGGCCTCTTTTGTCTCTGTAGAAGGCAGAATTATACATGGTGTTATGAGCCCTACAGATATATCATCATTGATTCTTTTCTTTTTCCTGGTACTTGCAGGAGCAATCAGCTACCAGCCTATGGGATGCATACTCAGGTCTGATAAGTAATCAAGCCATGATCCTGGCCTTAAACTCCAGGTATAACAACTTTCATGCTCTCTTATTGGACTGGTTGAATACCTTTAAAATGTAATAGATACATACCAACAATATGAAAAGTTACTCCAGGTTCCTCCACTCTAATTTAGCACCTATTCTTTCTGATGTTTATAAACTTTTCTGTATTGCATAAATAGGCAGATAAACTACTATACTACTTTTCATTTTTATTTTGTGTTAATTTTAACTTTTCTGTAAGATCATTTTTCATTTTGATGGATGGCAATAGAATATTTCCAAATTTTGACATTTTCTAAACTAAATTTTTATCAATACTATGATGATCATCCTTGTACATAAAAGATTATATCTGCTCTGAAAAACTTTTTTGAAATACCCTTCTGAGAGTGAGGTTTCTGGTTTAAGTGATGTGTGTGTGTGTCTGTGTGTTAACTGCTAAGTCATGTCTGACTCTCTTACCACCCCATGGACTGTAGCCTTGCTAAGTCATGTCTGACTCTCTTACCACCCCATGGACTGTAGCCCGGCAGGCTCCTCAGCCCATAGTATTTCCCAGGGAAGAACACTGGAATGGGTTACCATTTCCTGCTCCAAGGGATCTTCCCAACCTAGAGACTGAACCTAAGTCTCATACATTACAGGTGGATTTCTTTCCACAAAGCCACCAGGGAAGCCCAGATTTAAATAATAGGCAACCATAAAAATGCCCTGCTCTAGAGGATCTTCACTGGCTAACAGCTACAGCTGCTGCCTGTGTAGATTTGCCAACATGGTCTGTGAGGCCTCACTTCCTGTGGGCTGCTCGAATCAATGACCCAGCATGGTAGGACAAATAACTCCGATGGGTGCCAGCGGGTGACTTCAGCTTGAGAGATCCTCTTCAGCCAGGCTGAACCCTCCTTGGAAGTGCTGTAATCTGAGACTCTTCCTACCCTAATCCTTCTTCCTTCCTTCTCTGCTTCTCTTGGAAATCTCTTTTACTTCTCTTAGACTTCTTAAAATTCTCTTTTAGCATCTGTTTCCCCTAAACCCGAAGTAATGCAAATGAGATGAATTGTCTTAGAGCTTTTGATAGCATCAATTTGTTCTCCAGAAGAACTGCACCTATAAGCGTTTCATCAAAGCCTAGTCACCTGGAAGATATGCATGCATATATATACAAAGATACATATAGGCAAGATTTGGAATATTATATTATTTTACAAGGTTCATGGAAAGGCAGACTGTAGATTAGAATCCCCTTCTCCATATTTTAATTTTTTGGTCTACTTAAATGTGTTAAAAATCTCCCACATACATAATGGTCTTCTTTTATTTAAAAAAATTTATTATAAATTTATTATAAATCTTGCTTTTCATATTTTGATTAAGTATTATTTGGTATACAATAAAGATTTACACATATTATATCTTCATATACACCTATATAATTTAACAATATAAATGAATTTTGTTACTATTAAACCCATGGACTTCCTAGGTTGCTCAGTGGTAAAGAATCTGCCTGCCAAGCACGAGATGTGGGTTCAGTCCCTGGATTGAGAAGATCGCCTAGAGAAGGAAATGGCAACCCACCCCAGTATTCTTGCCTGAGAAATCCCATGGACAGAGGAACCTGGTGGGCTATAGTCCATGGGGTTGCAAAATAGTCAGACTCAACTTAGCAACTAAGTAATAACAAAATTAAACCCATATAATATCTTCTTTTTTTAACTAATTTAGTCTTTCTAATTATTTAGTTTCTACGCTCTTTTTACTTCTCTTTTAAATCTTTAAAATTGCCATTATACTTATTTCCCCTTATAATTTTTTTTAAATAATGTATTTATTTTGCTTATGCCCTTCACTTCTTTGGTTGTATTTTTAGTCCTTTCAAAATTTTAAGTTATATGCATAGTTTATTATTTTTGTCTCATTTTAAATAAGAAAAAAGTGCTGATAATAATTAAATACTTCAAATTTTCTAATTTTTAAAATAGATTTCTCATGGTGATTAGAGAATGAAATATATGTGGTTTTATAGTTTGAAACTTTCTATGGCTAACTATATGCAAAGTGTTTTTCAGCATTCCATGATTATTTAAAAAGATAACCCTTGTTATCTGATTTAGTATAATTTATTTATATCTCCTTATTAATTATATTAAAGATATTATCATTTGCAGATTTTTAATTTTTACCTGCCACATACTAATAACTGAATGCTTAATCTTCTCCTACATGCTTCTATTTCTCCTTATATTCTTAATAATTTCATAGTTTTTATAAATTATATTTTAATAATATATTCAACAATTTTCAATTTTGTTTCTATGTGCTTGAGATTTTGTTAATAATTATAACTTTTATCAATTTATATTAATTGTACATATCTCTTAATACTTTATTTGAATTAATCATACAGCATATTGATATAGCCCTCCTGATTTATTTCTGATCATGTTTTATATAATATACCCATGCTTTTATCAAGAGGCATCCACTTTCTTTTATTCAATTGTGATTCTTGAAATTAATCTTGCAAAAATTTTACTCACTAATATTATATAATACAGCTGCTGCTGCTGCTAAGTCGTTTCAGTCGTGTCCAACTCTGTGTGACCCCATAGACAGCCTCCCACCAGGCTCCCCAGTCCCTGGGATTCTCCAGGCAAGAACACTGGAGTGGGTTGCCATTTCCTTCTCCTATATATAATACTACTGCTCTATAATGAGAAGAAATAAAACATTTTCATGAAAAATTTTTAGTATATTTGGTTTACCACTAATTCTCACTTCACTCCAATATCAGAAACAAGTATTTAGCTCAAAAAATTTTAAAAAGCATACAGTAATTTGTGAGAGATATTTATTGTTTCTTTTCACATTTATTTCTATACCATATTGTTATATATCTTAGAATATAAGAAAAGTTTTACACTGCAATTCTCAAGACCAAGATGTCTCTAGCTGTAAAACACACTAGTAATTTAATAACTGCTCTTTTGAAAATAACTGCTATTTTGCTGATAATTGTCTATGTTGACCCATATATTTTTGTTGGGCTTTCTTCTTTAGTGTCACCAATATCTGACCCTCAACCTCCTTCACATTTAAAATGGGAAGACTCTTACTCCATCAGCAGTTGTGAATGGCATCAGAGCATCACGTGTATGCTTAGCATGCTTAGTCACTCAGCTGTGCCTCATCCTTTACGACCCTGTGGACTCTAGTCCACCAGGCTCCTCTGTCCATGCAGATTATCCAGCCAAGAATACTACAGTGGGTTGCTATGCCCTCCTCCAGGGGATCTTCCCAACCCACGGTCTGAACCCTGGTCTCTCACATTACAGGCAAATTCTTTACCATCTGAACCACCAGGGAAGACCAAGAATACTGGAGTGGATAGCCTATCCCTTCTCCAGGGAATCTTCCCAACCCAGGAATCAAAGCAGGGTCTCCTGCATTGCAGGCGGATTCTTTACCAGCTGAGCTACCAGGGGAGCATCATGCTACTTTCCTAATCCTTGTACATCATGTGGACCATTTTAGCATTTTTAGAACTGGTAATATGATTTCAACGTACATTACAAGACAATTTTCTATTTTAGCAAAATATTAATTTTTCATTTTCCTAAACCAAATCATACATCCCTAGAATCCTACCAGTGAAAAAAACCACTGGAACTTTTTGATAGGTAACACACTTTTATTTGTTCAGAGTCTGAAAATCCACTGGAGTCCATGAATAAGTCAAATCAATCTTCCTAAGATTTAAAAAATTACCTACTATGTTCCAGGAGATTCCATTTCAAACAATGGATAGCAGATATTTAGATCTTCTTGTCCAGTAGAGGGAAATGATTCTGAGTTCAGCACAAGATTTCCTACCTTTACCAACTATATTACCATCTTGTAAAAAAAAAATAATTATTTGTACTTTAAAAAATCAGGAGGCACCATTATCCAGATCACACTTAGCAAAGGAAAAATAGCTGTTTTGCAACTTATCTTTTCAACGGTTGATGGGAAGGTTTCTTTTGCCATCTACTGAAAGATGTATCTCAATATCAAAAGTGTTACATGTGGGAAACACAGTCTCATGGATTAGATAAAATATGGCAGTGATATATTTCAACTACCTAAATTTCAGCATGGCTTGAAGAGCTTAGCTGGGAAATAACCACCCTGTAAAATATTATGTCTATGCAGAAAGATATTCTGAATTCTAAATAACTGATTACAGATTATTTTTTACCAAAAAATGGTTCCTTTATATTTAAATCACCATAATAATTTTAGAGTAGTACTTAAAATTCACACATTATATAAAGCCAAAAGTTGGGCCTCATGTTCTAGTATACAGACTCTTAAACTAAGAAAAGGCCACTAAATTTAGCTTACATCTGTTTTTTCCTTAGTTTAATAATTATCTTTTTTTTTTTTTTTTTTGGTCAGCTTCGTGGATCCGGCATTGCAGTTTGAAACTCAAGTGAAGATAATAAAGTCATCCTTTAAAATGGCATTTGCTGTCACAAATCTTGAAGAAGTGAGGGAAAGCAGGATGAATGAAGATGACGAGAAAGACCTAGAAGTAAGACTTTGCTTCCTTTAATCATGATGATACGTCTGTATGCACAGCAATCCCACAGAATGTTTGCCCACAAGTTGTAATCTATGTTTTCTTCTTCACTCTTTTTGGATATAATAGATAAATAGCATATTCCAGAATTAATCTCTTTTTCTGGACTCCCGGTGAACTCTATAATCCCTGGGATGTAAAGGAATTGTATAGAATTTATAGGAACAAATGGGTGAAGAGATTTTGGTTAATTTGTTTAGCAAGTTCAGCAAGTTTACTGGCAAGTGCTTCAAAAAAGTAAACAGGAGCCAAGAAAAGTGCAGGTAGGGAGACTTCTGTAGTAAGATCAGTAACATCCATGGTTCTATTTCTCAGTGTTGCTACACAGTTCACTTGTCCTACAAGGTATTAAAGCAATTCATGGCATGTTCTATTGAATGAAGTCTCACCTCTATAGCTACATCTTTGCTTTTTTTTGTGTGTTTACCTTCAATATATGGGGAGAACTGACGATCCAGGATTACGTAACTACTGGCTGGCTGGTTGTCTAACTTCCTTGTTTTTCAGAATTTATACCGAACTATTTTAAACATATTTGAGGACACTCTTCTGATCTTAGTGTCTAAAGATGTCTACAAACTGCAGATCTTAAAGGTAAATGGAAGATAAATGGCTTTGTTTTCTTGTCATAAAGCTAAAGAGTATACTACGTTGCAATTGTTGTTTAGTCCCTAAGTCATGCCCAACTCTTTTTCAAACCCATGGGCTGTAATCGTCTAGTCTCCTCTGTCCTTGGGATTTTTCCAGGCAAGAATACTAGAATCAGTTGCCATTTCCCCCTCCAGGGGATCTTCTCAACCCAGGAATTGAACTTGTGTCTCCTGCATTGACAGGCAGGTTCTTTAGTACTAAGCCACCAGGGAAGCCCATACTATATTTTACTTTTTGCCATTTGCCATACTTATATCTCCTTCAAGAATCTGTCAGCTGAAAGATTTTCTTTACCTTTCAGAATGTGTCATTATCTCCCAAATGAAATCCTTTCCTTTTATTTGAACCACAAAGACAGAATTTTAAGAATTCAACTTTGGGAGTATGGCAACAACAGACACTTAAGAAGCCAGGTATTAGGTGGCAACATAAGTGTGAACACAATATAGGGTAGCAGAACATACAACAATTGGTCTAAACCATCTTCAGGTCCATGTAACAGTTAGCCATATTTTGATAATGTTAAGATGAATGTTCCTCCCTCCCAACTCTGGGACTAGGGAATTCCATGGGCATCCTATCTTCATGGATACCATGGTATCAAGGAAGGTCTCATAAACATCCATAACCCAATTTTCATATCTGGACATATTATGATTTTCAATTTTGCATTTTTAACATGATAGCATCTGGAGGCAGCTGTCTGGAAATACTGAGAAACTAGATCGATGGATTTTGCAAACCATAAAATACATTCAAGGAAATAAGCAGAATTGGTATATATGAAGATAAATAGAAATGTGAAAGATAAAATATACAGGTGTAATTTGTGCCTGATTTTAGCCATATATTTTCCATGCACTTTAAGGTGGTTATTGAAAGTGAAAGGTAAAGCCAAGTGTTTCCTTGGCAGCTCAGCTGCTGAATAGTCTGCCTGCAATGTAGGAGAGGCGGGTTTAATCCTTGGGTGGAAGATCCCCTGGAGAAGGGAAAGGGCATCCACTCTAGTATTCTTGCCTGGAGAATTCTATGAACAGAGGAGCTAGTGGGCTACAAGTTCATGGGGTTGCAAAGAGTTGGACACAACTGAGTGACTAACACTTTCAATAACACCCCCATGTATACTCTTTCAACCACACTATGCTGCTCATTGAGCATTTACTCTATGTCAGGCACTAAGCTGAATCTGTCTCTTATACACATCTAGATGTGTATAAGAGACAGGGTCTTCTTTTATTTAAAAAAATTTATTATAAATTTATTATAAATCTTGCTTTTCATATTTTGATTAAGTATTATTTGGTATACAATAAAGATTTACACATATTATATCTTCATATACACCTATATAATTTAACAATATAAATGAATTTTGTTACTATTAAACCCATGGACTTCCTAGGTTGCTCAGTGGTAAAGAATCTGCCTGCCAAGCACGAGATGTGGGTTCAGTCCCTGGATTGAGAAGATCGCCTAGAGAAGGAAATGGCAACCCACCCCAGTATTCTTGCCTGAGAAATCCCATGGACAGAGGAACCTGGTGGGCTATAGTCCATGGGGTTGCAAAATAGTCAGACTCAACTTAGCAACTAAGTAATAACAAAATTAAACCCATATAATATCTTCTTTTTTTAACTAATTTAGTCTTTCTAATTATTTAGTTTCTACGCTCTTTTTACTTCTCTTTTAAATCTTTAAAATTGCCATTATACTTATTTCCCCTTATAATTTTTTTTAAATAATGTATTTATTTTGCTTATGCCCTTCACTTCTTTGGTTGTATTTTTAGTCCTTTCAAAATTTTAAGTTATATGCATAGTTTATTATTTTTGTCTCATTTTAAATAAGAAAAAAGTGCTGATAATAATTAAATACTTCAAATTTTCTAATTTTTAAAATAGATTTCTCATGGTGATTAGAGAATGAAATATATGTGGTTTTATAGTTTGAAACTTTCTATGGCTAACTATATGCAAAGTGTTTTTCAGCATTCCATGATTATTTAAAAAGATAACCCTTGTTATCTGATTTAGTATAATTTATTTATATCTCCTTATTAATTATATTAAAGATATTATCATTTGCAGATTTTTAATTTTTACCTGCCACATACTAATAACTGAATGCTTAATCTTCTCCTACATGCTTCTATTTCTCCTTATATTCTTAATAATTTCATAGTTTTTATAAATTATATTTTAATAATATATTCAACAATTTTCAATTTTGTTTCTATGTGCTTGAGATTTTGTTAATAATTATAACTTTTATCAATTTATATTAATTGTACATATCTCTTAATACTTTATTTGAATTAATCATACAGCATATTGATATAGCCCTCCTGATTTATTTCTGATCATGTTTTATATAATATACCCATGCTTTTATCAAGAGGCATCCACTTTCTTTTATTCAATTGTGATTCTTGAAATTAATCTTGCAAAAATTTTACTCACTAATATTATATAATACAGCTGCTGCTGCTGCTAAGTCGTTTCAGTCGTGTCCAACTCTGTGTGACCCCATAGACAGCCTCCCACCAGGCTCCCCAGTCCCTGGGATTCTCCAGGCAAGAACACTGGAGTGGGTTGCCATTTCCTTCTCCTATATATAATACTACTGCTCTATAATGAGAAGAAATAAAACATTTTCATGAAAAATTTTTAGTATATTTGGTTTACCACTAATTCTCACTTCACTCCAATATCAGAAACAAGTATTTAGCTCAAAAAATTTTAAAAAGCATACAGTAATTTGTGAGAGATATTTATTGTTTCTTTTCACATTTATTTCTATACCATATTGTTATATATCTTAGAATATAAGAAAAGTTTTACACTGCAATTCTCAAGACCAAGATGTCTCTAGCTGTAAAACACACTAGTAATTTAATAACTGCTCTTTTGAAAATAACTGCTATTTTGCTGATAATTGTCTATGTTGACCCATATATTTTTGTTGGGCTTTCTTCTTTAGTGTCACCAATATCTGACCCTCAACCTCCTTCACATTTAAAATGGGAAGACTCTTACTCCATCAGCAGTTGTGAATGGCATCAGAGCATCACGTGTATGCTTAGCATGCTTAGTCACTCAGCTGTGCCTCATCCTTTACGACCCTGTGGACTCTAGTCCACCAGGCTCCTCTGTCCATGCAGATTATCCAGCCAAGAATACTACAGTGGGTTGCTATGCCCTCCTCCAGGGGATCTTCCCAACCCACGGTCTGAACCCTGGTCTCTCACATTACAGGCAGATTCTTTACCATCTGAACCACCAGGGAAGACCAAGAATACTGGAGTGGATAGCCTATCCCTTCTCCAGGGAATCTTCCCAACCCAGGAATCAAAGCAGGGTCTCCTGCATTGCAGGCGGATTCTTTACCAGCTGAGCTACCAGGGGAGCATCATGCTACTTTCCTAATCCTTGTACATCATGTGGACCATTTTAGCATTTTTAGAACTGGTAATATGATTTCAACGTACATTACAAGACAATTTTCTATTTTAGCAAAATATTAATTTTTCATTTTCCTAAACCAAATCATACATCCCTAGAATCCTACCAGTGAAAAAAACCACTGGAACTTTTTGATAGGTAACACACTTTTATTTGTTCAGAGTCTGAAAATCCACTGGAGTCCATGAATAAGTCAAATCAATCTTCCTAAGATTTAAAAAATTACCTACTATGTTCCAGGAGATTCCATTTCAAACAATGGATAGCAGATATTTAGATCTTCTTGTCCAGTAGAGGGAAATGATTCTGAGTTCAGCACAAGATTTCCT